>CAUYLG010059629.1:0-116266 GCA_963573385.1 Cacajao melanocephalus | reverse complement strand
GGCCCAGCCATTTCATTTCAGTAAAGGACAATCTGATATTGTTAGGCAGAATAATACCTTCTCCCAAATATAACCACATTCTAATCCCTGGAACCTGTGGATATATTATGTTACATGGTAAAAGAAACTTTGCAGAAGCGATTGAGGTGCAGACCTTAAAATAGGTAGATTATCCTGATTATCTGGGTGGGCTCAACCTAATCACATGAACCCTTAAAAGCAGAGAACTCTCCAGCTGAAGTGAGAGAGATGTGGCAGAAGAGGAAGCAAGAGAAATGATGAAGGAGGGGAAGTGGCAACCATCCTAAGTGTGAGAGGGACTTGGGCCCCATTGCCAGGGGAAGAGGAGGACATAAAAAGCATGAGAAGGAATGCAGGTGGCCTCTAGGAGCAAAGATCAACCCCTGGATTCCACCCAGGAAGGAAATGACTGCAAGAAATGAAATCTGAGCAATAATTTCCATAAGCTTGAAGGTGGATTCAACTCCATGGCCTCCAGAAAGGAATGCAGTCCAGCTGACACCTTGATTTTTGCTTTGTGAGACTCTAAGTGGAGGATCCCGGCAGACACACTCTACTCAGTCTTCTTACCTACGGAATTGTGAGATAAGAAGTGGTTCTGTTTAAGCTACTAAATTTGTAGTAATTTGTTACAGCAGCAATAGAGAACAATCATTAGCAATGAGAATATAGAAAACGCAGCAAACAAGAAACAAAAACTGTGTTAATATTAGCGAAAACAAAAAGTTGTATAATAAAGGGAAAGCCATCATGGAATACAACTGGGCAAGGCTGACAATAGTGTTTTCATGGTCAGAAAACTGTAAACACTGAATATTCATTTAACGAAAATTATGATATGATATAATCATTTTGAAATGATGCACAGGGGCCGGGAGTGGTGGCTCACGTCTGTAATCCCAGCACTTTGGGAGGCTGGGTGGGTGGATCCCTTGAGCCCAGGAGTTCAAGACCAGTCTGGGCAACATGGTGAAACCCTATCACTACAAAAAATACAAAACTTAGCCCGACACAGTGGTGCACACTGTAGTCCCAGTTACAGGGGCGCTGAGATGGGAGGACTGATTGAGGCCAAGAGGTTGAGGCTGCATGAGCTGAGATCATGCCACTGCATTTCAGCAAGGGTGACAGAGACCCTGTCTTAAAAACAAAAAGAAAAGAAGGGAAGGGAGGGAAGGAAGGAAAGGGAGGAAAGGAAGGAAAGGAAAGAAGGAAGGAAGGAAGGAAGGGAGGAAGGGAGGGAGGGAGGGAGGGAGGAAGGGAAAGGGAAGGATGGAGGGAGGGAGAGAAGGAAGGAAGAAGGGAGGGAGGGAAGGAAGGAAGGATGGAGGGAGGGAAGGAAGAAAGGAATGGAGGGAGAGAGGCAGGAAGGGAGGGAGGGAGGGAAAGGGAAGGACAGAGGGAGGGAGAGAAGGAAGGAAGGAAGGAGGGAGGGAGGGAGGGAAGGAAGGAGGGAGGGGGGAGGGAAGGAAGGAGGGAGGAGGGAGGGAGGGAAGGAAGGGGAAGGAGGGAGGAAGGGAGGCAAAGAAGGAAGGATAGGAAGAGACAGAACATGGACATTTATCTGTGGGATTCGGGGGATCTGGAGAAGATGCTGTGTAGGGTGTATGAGAAACAGACAGTCTTTATATTCCATAAAAATTACTCAATAGATATTGCTAAAAGTAAGAAAATTAGGGAATTACAAATTAAGAGCATAATTCTGGTACCAAAAGGTGGTTGCTCATAGAAGCAGAATATAGGCAAAGGCATTAAAGACTTTTAAGGTCGGGCGTGGTAGCTCATGCCTGTAATCCCAGCACTTTGGGAGGCCGAGGTGGGCAGATCACCTGAGTCGGGAGTTTGAGCCTAGCCTGACCAACATGGAGAAACCCTATCTCTACTAAAAATACAAAATTAGCCGGGCATAGTGGCGCATGCCTATAATTCCAGCTACTCGGAAGGTTGAGGCAGGAGAATTGTGTGAACCCGGGAGGTGGAGGTTGTGGTGAGTCAGGATCACGCCATTGCATTCCAGCCTGAGTGAAACTCTGCCCCCACCCCCCAAAAAAAGACTTTTAAAATACACATAAAACAGGCCTTGAAGAACTATTTTTCTCTATCAACTATGCGCAGGTTTAGCTTTAAATGAGAATAAAATCTAATTTGAAAGCAATTGTTAACTCCAGGGAAAAACATTTCCAAGTAATATAATATATAAATAAATTGGAAGAATGCTATAGAGGTATATGCATAAAGTGATTTTAGAGAGCAAAATCTATTAGTTCACAGTAGGAAGTCAATAGAAACTTATCCAAAATTGAGAATTTAAGAAGAAATTGTGGGCTTTATTATTTTTTATTTTTTTAATTTTTGAGACAGAGTTTTTCGCTCTTGTTGCCCAGGCTAGAGTGCCATGGCGTTTACCTCAGCTCACTGCAACCTCTGCCTCCCAGGTTCAAGCAATTCTCCTGCCTCCGCTTCCTGTAATCCCAATTTAAAAAAAAAAATAAAGAAACAGCTGTTTATGTTATTTAGAAATATGGAGGCAAATAGCATAAGTAACAGCTAAATGAGTTGAAAATCATCATCCCTAGGGATAGGTTAGCAGAAGGATGATGGGTAGGGGACTGCCCTTTTTCATAATGAAAACAAATTTATTTGGTTTTTGAAATTATGCATTTATGTTACTTAGACAAAAAGAATTTACTACATTGCATTGCTCTGAGATGTTCTTGATTTTAAAAGATGTTGTGTGTGTGTGTGTGTGTGTGTGTGTGTGTGTGTGTGTGTGTATTTTATGTATTCCTAAGTATGTGGGTGGGAGGGGGGATGCTGCCAATTAAACCATGACATGCCACTGATGGTGAAACACATCATGATTTCAGAGATATTAAAATATGAGAATATGCACATCTTTGAATCTGTGAAATAGAGTACTTTTTAAAAATATATTTTTTTTTTGAGGCAAGGGCTTGGTCTGTCACCCAGGCTGGAGTGCAGTGGCATGACTGAGTTCGCTGCAACCTCAAACTCTTGGGCTCAAGTGATCCTTAGAGAATTGAGGTCATAGGGTACACTGCTGACCTGAAAACCAGAGAGACAGGAGACTACACAGAATCACAGTTTACCAGGAGCAGAAGCAGCTGGAAACAATAACTAGAGGGAACATTTAAACAGTAATTATGAACTGCTGGAGGCTGAGTGTGGACTAGCTTGAGGGTTTAAAAAATCCAGGTAGCCATTCTTGGGGGGATAGGGCAGGGAGGTACATTCTTGTGTTTGGCCTCCAGGAGTCCCACCAGTTTCTCGCAGTAAAGATCTGAACAAAATCCCCTCACACTTGGCAGAGGAGGAGGGTAAACCATGTGGAAAGAAGCCCAGAGTGCACGGTTCTCTGTAACAAAGGCCTGCCCTCTATGAAAACTACTTTTCTAGCATCTGACTAGCTTAGGGGAAGGGCAGTTAGACAACTATGGCCTCCTTTAGCTTTCCTCTCTCATGTAGGGGGAGATAAAACAAAACTAAGAAATTCTTTTGGAGGTTATAGCCCAGGGACTCTGGCCCATTAAAAAACAAACCCCCCAAAATGGAGATTTAATTACAAGATTAAGGTTTCCCCTCACCAATACCTCACCACCACAGCAACGGGCCTCCAGTGTAAAAACAGTGGATTACAACTGAGAGAGCTGCAAGACACAAACCAGAATTCCTGAGTTTCCAGAGAAACTGCCAGACAACAAGGGAGACAGAAACAAAAACATTCGAGGAAACTGAAGTCTCTGACACAACTACAGCAAACCGTAAACACAGCCTAACTCCTAGGTACGCAAAGAAAAACCACTAAAGCCCGATTTACCTGAGTTACTATTACCTGATACATCATGCCTGACTATCAACAAAATTTATGACACGTTAACAGACACAGTCTGAAGAGACAAAGCCACTGGCAGAAAATTTGGAATTATTGGATCAGAAATTTAAAATTACTGTGATTAGTGTGCTAAGGTCTCTAATGGAAAAAGTAGACAACAGGTCAGGCACAGTGGCTCACACCTATATTCCCAGCACTTTGGGAGGCTGAGGTGGGTGAATCACCTGACATCAGGAGTTCAAGACCATCCTGGCCAACATGGTGAAACCTCACCCCTACTAAAAATACAAAATTAGCCTGGTATAGTGACGTGCGCCTGTAATCCCAGCTACTCAGGAGGCTGAGGCACGAGAATCACTTGAACTTGGGAGGCAGAGGTTGCAGTGAGCTGAGATTGCGCCATTGCACTCCAGCCTGGGCGAGAGAGCGAAATTCCATTAAAAAAAAAAAAAAGAAAAGAAAAAGTAACATCCAAGAATCCAGACACTAACTACAGATTCAGGAAGCTCAGAGAATCCTAAGCAAGATAAATACCAAAAAATCTACATCTTAGGAATAACATATTCAAATTGTAGAAAACCAGAGACAGAGAAAATCTTGAAAGATGTCAGAGAGGAAGAAAATAACTTAGTAAAAAGGAATAAGGATAGGAATTACATTGAACTACTTTTCAAAAATCCATGCAAGCAAGAAGAGATGGAAGGAAAATATTTACAGTGTTGAAAGAAACAAAACCCCAACAACCTACAATTCTTTATTTAGTGAAATTTTCCTTCCAAAGTGAAGAAGAAATAGACTTTCTCTGACAAACAAACTGAGGAAATCTGTCTCCAGTAGACCTGCCTTGCAAGAAATGTGTTCCTTGGCTTGCAGCTCATCACTCCAGTCTCGGCCTCTGTTGTCATTCCCCATCTGTGTCCTGTCTTCAGATGGCATTTTCCTCCTTCTTTAGGGCACCAGCCATGTTGGATTAGGGCCCACTCAAATGACCTCATTCTAATTGATTATACTGCAAAAGCCCTTTTCCAAATAAGGTCACATACACAGATACCAATGGTGAAAACTTCAACATATCTTCTGGAGAATGCAAGTCAATCCTTAAGAATAGGTTAATAGGCCGGGCGCGGTGGCTCACACCTGTAATCCCAGCACTTTGGGAGGCCGAGGTGGGCGGATCATGAGGTCAAGAGATCGAGACCATCCTGGCCAACATGGTGAAACCCCGTCTCTACTAAAAATACAAAACAAATTAGCCGGGTGTGGTGGCACGCGCCTGTGGTCCCAGCTACTTGGGAGGCTGAGGTGGAAGAATCGCTTGAACCCAGGAGGCGGAGGTTGCAGTGAGCCAAGGTTGCGCTACTGCACTCCAGCCTGGTGACAGAGCAAGACTCCATCTCAAAAAAAAAAAAAAAAAAAATAGGTTAATGGGCTGGGCACAGTGGCTCATGTCTGCAATCCCAGCACTTTGGGAGGCAGTGGTGGGCAGATCACGTAAGGTCAGGAGTTCAAGACCAGCCTGGCCAGCAAGGTAAAACACCATCTCTACTAAAAATACAAAAATTAGCCGGGCATGGTGGCACGCATCTGTAATCTCAGCTACTTGAGAGGCTGAGGCAGGAGAATCACTTGAACCTGGGAGGCAGAAGTTGCAGTAAGCCAAGATCATGCCACTGTACTCCAGACTGGGCAACAGAGTAAGACTCTGTCTGATTTAAAAAAATAGGTTAACGGATAAACAAACTGTAGTCTATTCATATAAAGGGACATTTGAAAGCAATCAAAAGAAATAAGCTATCAAATCATAAAAACACATGAAGGAAACTTAAATCACATTGCTTAATAAAACAATCCAGTCAGAAAAGGCTACATATGGGCTGGGCACAGTAGCTCATACCTTTATTACTGAGAACTTTGGAAGGCCAAGGCAAGAGGATTGCTTGAGCCTAGGAGTTCAAGACCAGCCTGGGCAACATGCCAAAATCTCATCTCTATAAAAAATACAAAAATTAGCCAGGCATGGTGGTGGTGCAAGCCTGTAGTCCCAGCTACTAAGGAGGCTGAGGTGGGAGAACACAGGAGGTTGAGGCTGCAGTGAGCTGTGATTACACCACTGCACTCCAGCCTGGGTGACAGAGTGAGACCCTGCCTCAAAAAAAAAAAAGAAAGAAAAGGCAATATATTGTATGATGCAACTATACAGTGTACTGGAAAAGGTAAAACTTTAGGGTAAAAGGTCTGTGGTTGCCAAAGGTTGGGGTTAGAAGAGGGAATGAGGGATGAAGAGTTGAAGCAAAGATTTTTAGGACAGTAAAACTTTTATTTATATACATGACATTATGCATGTGTCAAAAACTACAGAACTGTGTACAACATAAAGAATGAATCCCAATGTAAATTATGGACTTTAGTTAATAATGATGTATCAATACTGGCTCATCAATTGAAACAAATGTACCACTCTAATATAAGCTGTTAACAATAGAGGAAACTGTGTGGGGGAGGGAGAGGGAATGTGGGAACTCTGTAATATCTAGTCAGATTTTCTGTAAATCTAAAACTGTTCTAAAAATTCAGTCTATTGGCCAGGCACAGTGGCTCACACCTGTAATACCAGCACTTTGGAAGGCCACGGTAGAAGGATCACTTGAGGCCAGGAGGTCGAGCCCAGCCTGGGCAACATAGTGAGACCCTGTCTCTACAAAAACATTTTCAAAAATTAAGTCTCATGGCCAGGTGCAGCGGCTCACGCCTGTAATCTCAGCACTTTGGGAGGCCAAGGTGGGTGGGTCGCGAGGTCAAGAGATTGAGACCATCCTGGCCAACATGGTGAACCCCCCGTGCCTACTAAAAATACAAAAAAATTAGCTGGGTGTGGTTGTGCGTACCTGTAGTCCCAGCTACTCGGGAGGCTGGGGTAGGAGAATCACTTGAACCCAGGA
Source organism: Cacajao melanocephalus (assembly GCA_963573385.1). Lineage (NCBI taxonomy): Eukaryota > Metazoa > Chordata > Mammalia > Primates > Pitheciidae > Cacajao > Cacajao melanocephalus. The sequence continues at coordinate 109,453 of CAUYLG010059629.1, read as the reverse complement.
GGCAGAGTGGGCTGATATTGTGCCACTGCACTCCAGCCTGGTGATAGAGCAAGACTCTGTCTCAGAAAAACAAAAAAATTAAGTCTATAATTTGAAAAAAACATTCATTACAGTATATAAGGCTCAAGCACCACTTCTTCCAGGAAATCTTGCCTGCTCTCCCATCATACTCCCAAGAGGTTAGGTGCTCTTCTCCCAAGCTCCCATAATACCCTGCACATATATTTATTTCTGTGGTTGCACCTACCACATTGTATTTTAACATTCCTCTGTATCTCTGTGAGTTCATAGCATAGTTTGCTGGCCCCTGGCCTAGAATGCAGAGATGGTGAAATAAGCTAATCCATGCAACCCTTTAACAGGCACCTAGGCATGCTTGACAAAGGACATTTTTGTTCCCTCAGTGCACTGTTGATGTCATTTGTGGTGCAATCATTATTGGCCCTCTGGTCCATTAGGCTATTTTCTGGATGGTGGCATAAGGCACAGTCAGGGGACATTAAAGATTACTTAGCCTGAGTAGTCTCTAGATTACTGGCCTTTGGTCTGCCAAAGACCATCCTCATGGGGAAGTTTTTGTACTAGGAAACCTCTCCAGGATTCAAATCCAATGGTTTTGACTCAAAATCCTGCTGTTTACATTATACAACACATTCTCAGTCTTGTTTAACTTAAAAGGTGGCACAGTACAGGGGTGACTGGCATACATGCCTATTTGACAGATAACATAAGTGACAAAAGCAGACTCAGGTCAGGAAGAGTCCCTGGCACTTGGGAAAGTCCATGCCAGGCTAGAGCAGGCAGCCACTCCTTGGCTTCAGCCAATTGTTTCCACACAGAAATGTAGACACAGTGTTGCCAGACAAGGCAGAGAGGCAGATTTCTTTTCACACAGAAACTTTTCAGTTTAAAAAAAAATGTTGGCAACTAAGTCAAACTGTTTGGAAATTCTGGAGATGGGATATTGGGAGGGTAAGGAATCATCCAATTGAATTGGGGCATTTACGATGGGGGAGAAATAGCAGGTAATGGCTAAAAGATAAGGGCAGCTTTGGAGAACCCTGACTGTCACACTCAAGGAACTTATACATTGTCATCTAGATCTGAGTGCTCACTAAAGAATTTAAGCAAGAACAGGACACGATTAGAATGGTATTTTTAAAGGATCACTTGGCAGTTGACAGGCAAGGCTGAGAGTTAAATGGTGAATTAGAAGTCTGTCATTTAGCTAAGTAAGGGTAAAGGCAAGATAGCAAAGGCCTATTTACTTAGTTCTTTCTCCTACCCGACTGCAAACTCCAAGACAGCAGGGCCCCATCTGCCTTGTTCATTGCTGTGTCTCCAGCACTAAGCAAAAAGCCCGTTTGACATTTGTTGAAAGAATAAATGAACGGGAGAGAGGGACGGAGAGAGGCATTTTGAAGATCTGAGTTTAAAAATCAGGCGAGGTGGCTCATGTCTGTAATCCCAGCACTTTGGGAGGCTGAGGCAGGTAGATCACCTGAGGTCAAGAGTTTGAGACCAACCTGGCCAACATGGCGAAACCCTGTCTCTACTAAAAATATGAAAATTAGCCAGGTGTGGTAATCTCAGCTACTCAGGAGGCTGAGGCAGGAGAATTGCTTGAACCTGAGAGGCAGAGATTGCAGTGAGCCAAGATTGTGACATTGTACTCCAGCCTGGGCGACAGACAGACTCCGTTTCAAAAAAAAAAAAAAAAGAAAAAAAGACAGAAAAGAAAATCAACTATCTTGAGAGGAGTACAATGGTAGAATGTTGGTAATTGTGGAAGCAGTCATGGAGGGGAGGAGAGCAATGGAGGCCTGCTTCCTTCCTTGAACTTCCTCAAGGAGGAGGCATTTTAAAGAAGAAATTATGTACACAGATTTTTGTGTATTTTTTCAGACAGGGTCTCATTCTGTCACCCAGGTTGGAATGCAGTAGTATGACCATAGATCACTGCAGGCTCCAACTCTTGGCCTCAAGCAATCCTCCCACCTCAGCTTCCTAGAGTGCTGAGATTACAGGCGAGAGCCACCACGCTCGGCCCTACACAGGTTTTTTAAAAAGACCTTTGTGCGTTGGATTCCTGGCACTTCACGTGGCCTCTTCAGTCTACTAAAGAAGGAAAAAGTAAGTACCCTTTAGAATAGAAAGGAGAATTAAGTCATCATTGAGGGACGAGCAATTTCTGTTCTTCCCTGGGTCCAGTATTCCCAAAGGACACAGCAACGGGACCGACATCGCCTTCGACCCAGTGAGGATTACTTCCGGGGTGGAGGGGGAACCGAGGACCCTCGAGTCTACAAGACTGTCCCTGGCGCGTTCCCAGCCTGAGCAGAAAGGGAAACCCCCATCCAAACCTCACTCCTAGTCCTCCGTGTTCCCACACATCCCTAATCTTGACCACCCCCAGCTCCGCCCTCTCTCCTCCCACCTCCTCTTCCCGCTCCCCCGCCCCATTTCCTTCTTCTCCGCCCACCTTCTCCTGGGTCCCTCCCCCGGCCATGCGCCCTGCCCAGGCCGCGGCATTCCTGCCCTCCGCGCTTCTTCCTCCTCCCTTCCGTCTGAGCCCCTCCCGTGGGGCCGCGGCAACCCCGTGCCTCGCTTGCCCAATGAGAAGACGGCGCGGGGCGGGGCCCGGCCAGGGCTGGAGCGGAAGTGGTGGCCGGAGCGGAAGTGGAGCTGCCGCCACCGCCGCCGCGGATTCCGGAGCCCGGGTAGCTGCTGCCGCCGCCGCTGCAGCCAGTGCAGGCAGCGCCGCCGCCACCGCCTGAGGAGTAGGCTTGGGAAGGAAGCGGTCACCTCGCTTAGAGCTTATCTCGGAAGAGTCTTTATCCCTTGCAGCCCTCCTACGGTGAGTGCGGCGCGGGGCCCGCCTGGGGCCCCCAGGGGCCCAAACTCGAAGCCCCTCTCTGGCCGCTGCGACGACGGCTGCTCAGAGCGTGGGTCCTGGGGTATAGCGGCGCGCTGCCTCTTCGGCTCGGCGCGGCCAAGGGCGGCGAGGCCAGGCCTCGCAGCGGCCCCTCCCTGCTTCCGGGGCCGGGCTCTTTACCTCTCGGAGAGCTCGGGCCTCCCTCGCCGCCTGATGTCCTGCCGGCCGGGCGGGGTGCAGCTCCGTACTGCGCCGGAAGAGACAGCGGAGCCGGGGATCCCGGATCCTCCCTCACTACCTGCTTCGGTTCCCACGCGACCCCTCCCTGCGCCTTGGTGGGCGAGAACCGTTCCCTTCAGCCCTGTCACCCCTACTCCGTGCTTTCCGGTTTCCAGAAATTAAAATTTAATCAAACGCGGGTGAATTTTTTCTAGCCCCAGTACCCCTGTTTGACTCCTCCTGGATGAGTAAAGGGTTTAACCTTGGGAAACAGCAGGGGGAAAACTCCCTCCCATTTTGGTGTAAAACCATTTCATCATCCTTCTCTGGTTATGGAGCCTGGCAGGACCCAAGATTCCCTAGGAAGGGAATTGGGGTTTGACTCAAGAAAATGTATTTATTGGAGCTGGTTACTGAGTCACGCCGGATCCCCAGGAAAAAATATCAGGGAATGAGAATCGGAGTTTTTTCCCACGGTATATACCATCATTTAACGCCAGATTCTTTTGTGTCCTCACCCAGAATTCCCCCATATTGTGTGTTAGCACGTTATTCGGTCTGAAATTTGCCTGGTGGCTTCCTGGTCGGGGGAGAGGGGTTGAAGGGCGAGGGGAAAGAAGAGGTGGGAAGATGAGTGCATCTTTGCTGCAAATGGAGAAGCCCCATATAATGGGGTTTTCAAAGGTGGCAGCCTTGGTAAGCAGTTTGCCAACCTTTCTGTGAAATGCACGTCTCTTGTCGTTGTCTTCACTGCATTTCTCTTTGGTAAGGCTAGATAGCATCAGGTTCTGATTTTACTTGCCCTGTGTGGGAGATGGAATTTGGCAAGATGATGCTGTGAACATAATATCAGCCTGCCACGGGAGCCAAAACAGAAAGGTGAAGCACTTATAAGAATATGAAAATTGTCTGCATTTCTCTGTCAGTTCGTATGAAACCAGACACAGATGCAGTTTATAGAACTGGACACTGTAGCTTTTGCATTTTCGTGTTGGAAATGTAAGTATTGGTTCTTAGTGAATTATTCTTGACTTCCAGTGTACCCTATTTCTTACTTAGGGATATCTCATTTGTTTGAGCCCTCATTTTTCTTGGATCCCTGTCCTTGGCAACGCATAGTGTGTGAGTGTATAAAACCTGTCAATCTTACTGGACCTAAGTTAGAAATTTAAGTGTGGCCTTCAAAATGGAAGGCTAATAATCCAGTAGCAACTGTGGAATTATTTTCTTAGCCTCTTCCTTCAATAAGATAAGAAACCATTCACCCGTCTTGCAGATGAAGTCTTTATGAGAGATGAGGTGGTTTGGCCTAGACCATACACTTAGTTTTTTTCAAATTGAATATCCTTATTCATCAGTAGCAGATACTTATGGATTGCCAGCCTCTGGAGTATGACTCCTACCCTATAATCTTTTGTACATTTCCCATCTTACAGTGCTTGTTATATTGAAGCCATTTTAGAATTGGAGCACTGTAGATCAGGGAGGCAGCCTCTATAAAACCAGGTTGAGCAAATTCCCATGATGCTGGTTCTCTAGGCAGAGTCTCCAAAGATTTGGGCCACAACAAAAAGTGCATTTTGCCCATTTGGCCATGGATAGAGAAACAGGAGGAGCATTGGACTTGGAGTCAGGTAAATTTTGGTTGAAATCTTGCCTGCAGTATTTCCTAGCTTTCTGAATCTTCAGCATGTTAATCAATCTCTGGTTCTTAGTTTTCTTATCTCCAGGGTTGTCACTAAGACTTTTTTATAAACTGTAAGTTTTTAAATATAAGCTTTTGGTTTTGTTGTTTTTTAATAGGAGTTCACTTTTTTTTTTTTTGAAACGGTGTTTTTCTCTTGTTTCGCAGGCTGGAATGCAATGGCGTGCTCTTGGCTCTCTGCAACCTCTGCCTCCTGGGGTCAAGTGATTCTCCTGTCTCAGCCTCTTGAGTACCTGGGATTACGGGCACATGCCACCACACCCAGCTAATTTTTGTATTTTTAGTAGGGACGGGGTTTTATCACATTGGCAAGGCTGGTCTCAGACTCCTGACTTCAGGTGATCCGTCCACCTTGGCCTCCCAAAGTGCTGGGATTCTAGGCGTGAGCCATCGCGCCCGGCCCACAGTTCAGTATTAATGGCTTTTTCTCTCCGGTTAACATCTGATGAGACTAAACCCTGCTTTGTACACGTTGCTTTCAAAAACTGATATATTATTATAGGACTTTTATTTTGCACATAGGAAAAATCCAGTCTTCGTGAATCATTTTCTTATCTGTATAGCGCAAATGGTAATGCAGCCTTTGATATATTTATGTTGTGACAAGCTCAATAATGAGAATAAGCATCTGGGATATAGTTGGGGTTCAATAGATGTTATTTGACCATGTGCATGAATATACACGTGTATAGATTAGACATAGCATATATACTATTCATGGACATCTATATAGAATCCATCCATTTGTGATTCATTCGCCAACTGATAAGGTGGCATCAGACAATTAGTCTATAATAATAGTTACCACTTACAGTACTTACTATGTACTAAGCTTTTTTTTTAAAGCACTTTAAGCATATTAGCTCAGTCTTCATAACAACCAATGAAAGGTAAGACTGTTAGCCCCATTTTATAGATGAGGAAGCTAAGACACTTAGAAGAGTAATTTTCCCGAGATCTCACACACAACACAAGGTAAGTGACAGAACCAGGAATGAAACCAGATGATCTGGTTTCATTCCAGATAAGGAATGATATTACAGGAATGATATTATAGATTTCTACCTGTGGTAGAAACAACACATGTATATGCTTTATGTGAATACCATTTAGTCCTTAATTTTTCTTTACACAAATCTAATAAAGTAAATGTTTAAATGGGAATATTAGCTGTTTTTGAAGATAGATACAGTATGATTTATTGTGGGGCATATACCCATTCTGGCCTCTAGGGATGATATTGCTAGCATGCATCAGGAAGCAAGCTTGTGAAAAATCCCCTTTTTCTAGTAGTTACTTCATGCTAGGGAGAAAGTTATCAGTTACTTTGTCATAGAATTTTAGATTATTCATCTAATAGAATTTGATGATGACCATTAATTTTTGTTCGTTATACTACTTTATGAATTGATGTTCAGATTTTCCTTATTTTTTTGGCAAGGAGGAAATGAGGAAATATATCTACATAAGTAGAGAGAAACTTCTAAATTCGGACATCCTGTTGTGCTGCCTGCTCTTTTGGTGTCAACAAACTGAGTTTTCCTTTAAATGCTGGTACCTTAGAGAATGAGCTAAAATTTCCTTGTAAAGGTACTTTTAAGTTCCTTGGTTTCTACATTTTTGGGGGGAAGGATGACAATTCACATTGGTTAGGGGGCAAGAAATTATGGTTATATAATAGCAACCTTTAAGCTTTAGAATCCTTTTACTCTCTATGTGAATGTGATCTTAGCAGTCACCTGTATGTAATGATGGAGAAACTAACAGTTGGAGCTAGATTCTGAGCAAATTTTTCTAAGAGAAATACTTGAGGAAACACACACTAAAAGTGCTTTCTGTTTCATGATATGTGTGCTGAAAGCCAATCATATTACTGCTTTCTTTACTAAAATATTTTCTAATAGAGGTATGGTTATATGTATCTAGTACTTGTAATGAGATGCAAATGATCACTGGCCTCAAGTCATTCCCAGTAGATTATAGTATGTTAGTTGACCTTTTTCTAATTTTTATTTTTTAATTCTGGCTAGTTCTTTATTATGTAAGTTTTTCCCATACCGGTTAGTTTATTTTATTGTTTTCCCTAAGAGAACCAGCAGGAAGTTATTTCTGAGTATCCTTGACCAGGACAAGACGATTGAAGGCTACAGTAAAGTTGACATGAGTTCTGTCTATAATTATTATTTGCCCTCAGATAAGAGCTTTACTGTAAATTTAAAAAGTTGTTTAAAATTTGTTTGACATTTTGATAAGTCTTTGGCATGTTTTTATGCTGTTTGTAACTCTTTGATTTTGTTTTTATTTTTAAAGCTAGATCTATTAGCTTAATAGGCCAGTTTAAAAATTTCCCTGTAATAACTTTGTATCGTTCTTTTTAAAATTGACAATTCTCTCTTTTCCTTAAGTGATCGTTGGAAATCATAATTGATCTTTAGGAGATAGAGCTGCATAAAGGAAAGAGCGTTAATTTTAAAATTAATGTTGGTTTAGATCCCAGATCTGCCATATATAGCTGTGTGACCCTGAATGAGTTAACTTTTTGCATCTATAAAAGGGGACAATGTCACCTGCCTCATAGGATACTTAGGGTCAGATAAGTTTCTAGGAACCCATGAGTGCTTTGCAGGCCGTAAATGAAGGATATTTTTGTTATTTACTAAACGAGTTAGCTGGTTTGCCTTTTTGTATATCTAACTGATTGGACTTTTGAATGGAGGAGATGGATAGAAAGTAATCGAAAGACTTGTTGAAACTCAGTCTGAATCTATAAATACAATGATTTACCAATCATTGTATTGGTAAAAATATTAGTTAAAACATACAGTGTTGCCTCCTGATTAGAGCTGAGCCGGCTTTTTTCAAAAAGCAATCCAAGACTGTAAATGCAGTCTGTATTTTATAGGTCAGATGGGGGCTGCCTTCCTCTGTCCACATAGGAAATAATTGCTTTTTCACCTTTTAAGAATGTTTCAGTTGATCAAGTACTCACTCAGTGTGCTAGGCCTTGTGCTCCACATTGGGTGTCCAAAGATACAAGTCTGGATTCCTACCTTAAGTTCACAATCCAGTGCGGGAGCCAGCAAAGACACTTGCAGTAAACTGTGATAAGGGCCATTTTAGAAATAGGCATATGGAAATTGTTATGTGCCTTTCTTTTAAAAGTCTTTAAAGAAAAGATAGTATGTGTAAAAGAAATGAGATACATAGTTTCCCATCACTGGCTGACCATTTGTTTTTTAAGTTTTGTGTGGAATGTACTGTGGTTGCCATTTATTTGAGTGCTTACAATGTGCAGAGACTGTTGAATGTTTTGCATCATCAACAAGTTTACTCCTTACAGGAACCCTAGTAAGTATATTTTCCTATCTTTTTTTTTTTTTTTTTTTTTTCTTTTTGAGAGTCTCGCTCTGTCGCCCTGGCTGGAGTTGCAGTGGTGTGATCTCAGCTCACTGCAACCTCCGCCTCCAGGTTGCCTCAGCCTCCTAAGTAGCTGGGATTACATGTGCCTGCCACCATGCCTGGCTAATTTTTTAATATTTTTAGTAGAGGCCGGGTTTCACCATGTTGACCAGACTGGTCTTGAACTCCTGACCTCAAGTGGTCCGCCTTCCTTGGCCTCCCAAAGTGCTGGGATTACAGGCGTGAGGCACTGTGCCCAGCCCAGATTTGCCTGTGTTATGGATGAGAAAACAGATTCACAGAGGTCACATATCCTGTGGACTTGGTGTGCTGTACTGGTAAATCTGACTGATTGGCTTCATTATGTCCATTGGCCCCAGACTGTAGAATATTCATAGGGTCAATCAATTGGTCTGTCTTTATGGATCAGAATTAACATGTCTTTTGGATTGATCACTTAAGGCCAATAAATCAATTTATTGTCATATCTACCATTAAGTCACATGTGTAACCTTGGGCCTATCACTTAACACCCTCAATAAATTTAATCATGGCTAATTGGACATAGTTAGCAATGATACTCCACAACTGATATGAAAGAGGGAAAGGATTTTGAAATAATAGAAGTGCAGTTTCTCTCCAGATTCAGTGTTCACTGGATATAGTGCCAATGACTTTGTATCACAGATATGCTGTGTTTTGTTTCTAACAAAGAACCTGCAAATGTTTGAATGGAATTAAATTTATTACAGGACTCTAATTTTATGTGTAGAATGGCACACAGACATTTTTAGAGTGGGTGTTTTTTAGTGAGTAGTTTTCTTTGAGAGCCAGGAGTGCTTAACTTTTTCTGGGTAACACCCACTAACCACCTGGTCCCACTGACTTTCTCAGTCCCTCCTGCAGTAACTTGGCATCTGATTTTTCTTCAGCAGGGAGACTCCAGAACTATAACTTTTACTTTACAGTGCTGTGGATGCTCTATCTGAAATGGTACATTTGTGAATGCTGTTGAGAATATGTGATCAATTCCTTACCTCATTGAAACATTTGAGCCTAGATTTTATTTTCTTGTCAGTTTTTTTCCTTAGGGTTGATACTTGTTGTCATTTCTTTATCCACTTTGGCCTTTGATTTTTATTTCATCTAGAAAAACATATATGTACTTTATTAATAACATGTCTTTTAAGTCATGACCTAGTTACCTTTAAACTAAACCTCTTTCCTCCAATTCTGTCTGGTTTTCCAAGGAGAAGCACTGATGCTGTCTTTTTTAATTGATGCGTAATATGGGTATACATGTGCTGTCTTGTGTTTCTACCACTAGAGTTTAAGCTCTCTGAGGGAAGGACTACACTGGTTTCTTCTTTTAAATTCCTCTTAATGAACAATCCAAAGAGTTCTTAGAAATACTGGTAGTTTTTCATTTTGCAGTTATTTCAACACACATTGGGTTATATGTGTTACATTTTTGTGAGGTAGCTTAAGAACAAAGAATAAGAATAGCTTATGAGCCTTTACTCTAACCAGTGCTATATGGCCATTTTATATTCATTATCTTATTTGATAGCTATTAATGTCTGCTTTTAACACCGAGAAAACAGATTCAAAGAAGTTATGATGTGGAAATGTAGAAAAATCACTTTCTCTTTAGAAGCTTAGATGTGTATGTAAGGTTTGCTAAAAGCAGACCCCACCATATATTTCATATGTATAGAGCTTGGGTAGTTCCTGATTTATAATAATGGACTTCTCATTTGAAATTTCTAACAAATTATTAAACTCAAAGCTTATTATTTTAGAATTGAGCATGTTCTTTTACTTGAAAAACAAAACATAGCTGAAAGCCAGTGCTTCTAAAGGCCACAGCTGTCATTTTCAACTCTGTCTTTGCAGTGCCTTTTTAAAAAAAATATGGATTAACAATAGGTAGTCTCTCTTTTCCTCTCCTTTCTTCTCCTTTCTCCTCCTTTCCTGTCCTCCTTTCCTCTCTTCTTTTTTGATTTTTATCTTAGGATATCTGCTGTAGCCACTGGGAAGTAACTTCTCAGTATTTTGACCCTGACTAGAAAGATGTCCCTTGAGAAAAGAATTGAGATAGAGGGGATAGGCTGTTTCATAGATGCTCTATTTTCACCATTTATTATCTGATTTAGGATTTTGTTTCTTTGAAGAAAATCCTATTTTGTGAGTACCTTTAGAATTATTTTTCATAGCTGTTTATCTGTACTAGTGGTCTCTTTTTAAAAAGAAAAACACCTATTTTTCTTTAAAAAAAAAGAGTACCAAATTTTTTTTAAAAGTAATACATACCTGAAGAAAATTCAAAAAGATAAGAAAATGGGGATATAATGATGTTATTGCCCAGAGAAAGAACCAGTGTTAACCATTTGGTGTTAACTTTTCTGTTCATGTTTGTGTGTTCTTTAGGGGATATTTTATGGAAATATTATTAGGCAGCTTCCTCCCCCTAGCCTCCGTTGCTATTAAATAAATATTTTCATGACATTAAATCTCTTATTTGATGGCTACATATTCTTGTACCATCTATCCCTCCTCACCTTTTTTTTGAGATAGAGTTTCACTCTTGTCGCCCAGGCTGGAGTGCAGTGATGCAGCCTTGGCTCACTGCAACCTCCACCTCCTGGGTTCAAGCAATTCTCTTGCCTCAGCCTCCTGAGTAGCTGGGCAGGCATGCGCCAACGTGGATAATTTTTTTGTGTTTTTAGTAGAGTCGGGGTTTCACCATGTTGACCCAGGCTGGTATCGAACTCCGGAATTAAGGTGGTATGCCCACCTTGGCCTCCCAAAGTGCTGGGATTACAAGTGTAAGCCACTGTGCCTGGCCAGTCCCCTTATTTTTTAAAACATTCCCATATTGTTGGATATTTTCATTTGCCTTCATTTTTTCACTAAACATTCTCTGCGTTTGTCGACAAATGCTTCCCATCCTGACTTGCTGCATCCAGTGGCTTAGAACAGATTGACAGCCATCATCATCATCATGTAGGTGTGCTGGAGAACTCCTGTTCTCAAGCATGTCAGTCTCTTCCTGAAATATACCCAGCACAAGGACTATCTCTAGGCTTACTGCAGGGTTGGGCCCTCTGGCTTCTAATGAGTTTGCCTGCTCTTGTATCTTGATGCTTCTGTAGTGGTGCCAGGCTTGATGATGAGACTGTAGTCTTTTAAAAACTTTTTAGGAGGCAAATAAAGAGTATCTTGCTGACTTCATTTTTAGTGGGACCTTCATTCATTTAGTGGTACGTACTTGGAACAACAGTAGGTCTCGATTAAAAACCATCACGGTATATCCCTTGAAAATTCAATTAGAAACTAATGGATAAACTTCAATTACACTTAACATGTATGTCCATTTTAGCATTGTAACATACTAACTTCCTATACAAGATTAATCTAGACTTCTACTTTTCCCTCTCACAAAATTGTATATTTGAAAAGAAAATTCAAACTTATGGTTTTGTGGGCTACTACAGTGTAATAGTCGTGGAGAGGAATAACAGCACTTCAGTTTGATTTTGTACTATGCGTTTTTCAAGGAAGATTTCCACATTTAGTATTCTTTAATTCCCCGCCTCTCATCTTCACAACAGTTCTCCTGAGGCAGATCCTGTTATCTTTATTTTATGGATTGGAAGACTGAGGTTTAGCACGTTCACATGGCTGTGTAGTGGCACATTGTGCTGTGACGCATAGTCCTGCTGCCTTCTGGCTATACTTCATATAGGTACGCTGTGTTCCTTGTGCTCTCCCAGTGATTTGTGGAAGAACTTGATATTCATTTGCATATAAGTTTTGTGCTTAGCACAGTTATAAACATTACATCTGAAAGAAATGTGAAGCTTTCCTTTGAGGGCACACTCAAGTAAAGATGTAAATGGTACAATACTCACTTGTACCGTAGAATGGCATAAAGAAGCCCTAGACTGTAATAGGCTGTAAGTATATTTGGAGTCATAGGCCAGGTAAATCAATGAGGGCTAGGGCAGTCAGGGAAGGGTTTGTAGCCCTAGATGGATGGATGGGGTTTGTATAGGCAGGTAGTAAAGTAAATAGGAGAGCACTCTAGATGAAGAGAACTGCAAAAGCAGTTTCAGGCATGTTTGAGCATGATGTTCATAGCGTATGTGGTGCTGGCCAGCCTGAGAGAAAGATACATGTTGGAGAATAGTGGATGAGAAAGCCAAACAAGAGGAGACAATGTATCAGAAGTTTGAAAGCCAGGTAGAGCTTAGATTTGATGGAGTACCCAAAAGGGAGTCATTGAAAGTTACTAAGGACAAAGGCAAGACTAGATGTAATTTTGGAAGAGTGATTTTTTGTTTCGAGACAGGATCTCTGTCACCCAGGCTCCAGTGCAGTGGTGTAATCATGGCTCGCTGCATACCCGACCGCCTAGCCTCAAGTGATCCTCCAATCTCAACCTCCCAAGTAGTTGGGACCACAGGCATGAACCACCACACCTGGCTAATTTTTTATTTTTTGTAGAGACAAGGTCTTACTATGTTGCCCAGGCTGTTCTTGAACTCCTGATCTCAAGTGATGCTCCAGCTTTGCCCTCCCAAAGCACTGGGATTATAGAGGTGATCCACCATGCTTAACTGGAAGAATAATTTTGAAATTACTCTTTGAATTTGAGAAGGCGCAGAAATCCAAGGAACTAGGTACAAATGTAATGAAGATTTAATATGCTTATGACAAATAACTGCTTTGAATTATTTGAGAAAAGAGAGAACTCTACCAACTCTGCAGTTTTATACTCTCATTTCAGGATCAGTTCATTAATTTAGCAGGTATTATTTGCTCACGCCAATTATATACAGGATGCTGTGGGATATATGCCCAAAGGAGCTTATGGGGTAGGAAGGGAAATAGGAGATACTACGCAAGTAATTTTAGTACTGAAGAAACGTGGTAAGACATTGACAGGTATCAGTGAAATGCTTTGTGAGAATATGTTCGTCTTAGAGCAATGCTGTCCAATAGAAATAGCCACATGTAATTTAAATTTTTCTGGTAGCTGCATTAAAATAATTTTAAAAAGTGAAATTCTGTTTATTTTTACTTAACGCATTATGAACAAAGCATTACGATTTCATTACGTGACACATTTTAAATGAATAACCACATGTGGCTGTGGCTTAAACAGCTTAAGAAAGGCTTCATGGAAGGGATGGGTATCTGAGCCACACTGTGAAGAATCTTGTATGCAGAGTAAATTTGGGTAAAGACATTCCAGGTAGAGGGAGTGGCTTAGTGAGCAAAGATAGAGAAGTGTCTTTGTATGTAAGAAAACCATTTGGCAGAAGCACATATGCGGAAGGCATGATGTGGGGTTCTGGAACATAGGTAGGCAAGTTTTCACTGATCAGGGAGGAAATCTGACTGCTTTTGACATCAGGGAACTTTAAAGAATTTTGAGCAGGAAGTGATTTGATCAAAGTTATGGGAAAATGGGTCTTACAGCAAAAGGCGTGCAGGGGGCTGTAGATAATGAGTGACTGAAAGCAGTGCCACTAGGGCAAGACCATGGATGGGAGATTTATTGTAGATGTAGAAATGGGAACAATTTCATTTTTCCTTTGTTTGCTGCCTTCCTCCAAACTGCTGGGTGTTGTGTAACCCATTTCCTGTTGAAATTGGTCTAGCTGCTTCAGAATCCATGTTATATAAATCAAAAGTTATGTAAGCAATAGCCATCAGGATATTTAGCTATGGATTTTGGTTGTTGTAAGTTGTTTCTATATATGTATAATGTAAAAAAATTGAATGGATACAGATTTTAAAAAGGTGTGCATTCAGTCATAATGGTTTTCCATCTCTAAGAAATCTTGCAGTAATCTCCAAGAAGCTTAAAACAGTTGGCCCCAAACAGAAAGGGCACGTTTTATTTTGAGAATAGGGAATGCATATTTGGGAGGTCCCACTGAATAGTCAAGATTCTTTGGAGTAGTGTGATTTAATTTTTAAAGCTCGAGAAGGAGAGTTAAGCAGGGGTGGTAACTTAATTTTGGGGCCTTGTAGAGCTGAAGAGGTTGATGGCATTATTTAGCAGTGGCAATCCTTTATCATAACTCCGTTATGATACCACATGGCTTTTGGCCAGTACTAATTATATAGAGTCATTTGTAGGTAGAGTTGCACAGGTACTGTTTTATGAACTTTGAAGTGGGCCTGTAAGAGTGACTTCTAACTTTGAATTAGTCTACAGACTGGAAATTTTCTAGTTTGTTGAGTCATTGAAAGTTGACTTCTCTCTTGTATACCTGGCACTTTTAGGAAATGCCAGTGACATCAAATCACTTTTAGGAAGTGCCAGGTACATCAGAAGTAGAGTTATTTAATGATGGAGGTACTTATCCTCATCTCAAAGACCTTATGGTCAAGAAAGTTAGACATATTGAGACAGTGGTCATCCTTTGGTATCCAGGGGGTGTTGGTGCCAGGACACCTGGAGATACCAAAATCTGAAGATGCTTATTTTGTGTTTTTTCCTTGAGTATTTTCCACCATGGTTGGTTGAGTCTGTGTATCTGGAACCTGCAGATACAGAGGGCCAACTGTATATAATTTTAAGGTGATAGAGTATTTTTAATGTACCCTTATTAGAGTAGAACAGGTTATCTTGTGGTAACCAACAGCTCCAGCATCTCAGTGTTTTAACCCAACAAAAGTTTCTTTTGTTTTCACCCTGCATGTCTAGTGCAGGTCTGCAGGAGTCTTGCACTATGCAGTTCACCCAGGGACGTAAGCTGACAAAAACTCCACGGTTGCATGACTATAGGCAGGCCACGTAGAATACATGGCCTTCTAGGTGGCTACTGTAAGGGAAGAGAGCCTGGGGAACCACACCTAGGATATTCACAGTGTTAGCCTGGAAGTAGCATCATTTCTACTTTATCTTTCATTGGACAGAACTGCCACATGGCCTCTTCTAACTGGCGTGAGGGTTCTGGGAAATAGAAGGGAACAAGTGGAATGTTTCTTGGTTACTGTCTCTGCCTTAGTTTCTTTCTAGTGTTGTGAGTGAAGATGTCAGATGGATCAAAGTGAGACTGGCCTCACTGAGTGTAAGCTTACAATTAGTGAGCCTTATATAAAACATAGCTCTGCATGTGATTTAGATAATAAGCAGTAGGAAGAAAAATCATAGTTCTGAACTGGAGAATCAGTTCTTTCTGAATCACCTAGATTGAGTGTATCTTACTGTGCTCCTTAAAACATTTTTAGGTGATAGGGCCCTGTGTGTAGAATTTCTTTCTTGAAAATACAGAAATGACTTTTGAGGCAAAACCATTTTGTAAGTGGAGGTCATACTTTCTTTGCTATTTTTAAATTAATCATTTTTGGCCAAGTATAGTGGTGGCTCATGCCTATAATCCCAGCACTTTGGGAGGCTGAGCACTTTGGGAGGCTGATGTGGGTGGATCACCTGAGGTCAGGAGTTCATGGTGAGCAACGTGGTAAAACCTCATCTCTACTAAAAATACAAAATTACCAGAGTGTGGTGGTGCATGCATTTAGTCGCAGCTACTAGGGAGACTTAGGCAGGAGAATCGCTTGAACCAGGAGGTGGAGGTTGCCATGAGCGGAGATCACACCGCTGCACTCCAGCCTGGGCAACAAGAGTGAAACTCCATCTTAAATTTAAAAAAAAAAAAAAAAAAACCATTGGCTGGAGCAGTGGGTCACATCTGTAAATCCCAGTGCTTTGGGAAGCCAAGGCCGGCAAGTCACGTGAAGTTAGGAGTTGAAGACCGGCCTGGACCACATGGTGAAACCCCGTCTACTAAATATCGAAAAATTAGCTGTGCATAGTGGCACCTGTCTGTAATCCCAGCTACCTGGGAGGCTAAGGCAGGAGAATTGCTTGAACTTGGGAGGTGGAGGTTGCAGTGAACCAAGATTGTGCCCCTGCCCTCAAGCCTGGGTAGACAAAAAGACTCCGTCTCAAACAACAAAACAAAATCCTGACATTACTACTGCTTTTTAAAGTAGTATTTCATGTTTTTATGCCTAAAGATATTAGCCTGTTTTTACACTGTGTGGCACAGATTGATATATTGATATTTAAACCAACAGTACGTAAAACTAACTCTTCTTGTTTAGTAAATAACTTTTAAGTTATTTCATCCAAAAATTACTTATTAAAATTGCCACACTCTGTAAACGGTGATTATTGCAGTGGGGAATTGACTGTGGTGAGTTGATAAGAGGTATTCACTGATTGGTGTACATAGAGGATTTGAAATTGATAAACAGAAGTCACTAGGATTTTTGTCTATTTCAGGAAAACTTTTGAAATAACACAGTTATGGTTCAGATGAATTCAGTTATGGTTTGAAGTCCTGTTGCTGTACATCTTATTATACACCACTTTCTCTTACAATCTATACCATATGCAAGATTAGTGCCTAATATATTTATATAATGCTTTATACTTTTCAAGGTGCCTTCACATGTATCAGGCTGTTTGTTCCTCATAACAGGTCCAGTAAAAGAGTTGGTAGTGTTTTTTGTTTGTTTGTATTTTGAGACAGGGGTTTCACTTGGTTACCCAGGCTGGAGTGTAATGGCACAATCATGACTTACTGCTCCTGGGCTCAAGTGATCCTCCCACCTCAGCCTCCTGAGTAGCTGGGACTACAGATGCACACCACCACACCCAGCTAATTTTTTCTTGTTTTGTAAAGATAAGGTCTTGCTGTGTTAAGAGACTGTCTTGCCAGGATATTCTTGAACTCCTGGGACTACAGGTGTGAGACACCACATCCAGTCCTGGGTAGTGTTCTATTGCCCAGTAAAGAAACTGGTCTGGGTGCGGTGGCACATGCCTGTAATCTCACCACTTTGGGAGTCTGAGGCGGGTGGATCACGAGGTCAAGAGATCAGGACCATCCTGGCCAACATGGTGAAACCCCATCTCTAACTAAAAATACAAAAATTAACTGGGTGTGGTGGTGCGCATCTGTAGTCCCAGCTACCTGGGAGGCTGAAGCGGGAGAATCACTTGAACCCAGGAGGTAGAGGTTGCAGTGAGCCGAGATTGCGCCACTGGGATTCCAGCCTGGCGACAAAGCGAGATTGTCTCAAAAAAAAAAAAAGAAAAAAGAAGCTTGAGTGATTTAACCAAGGTCATACCACTTGTAAGAAGCAGAGCTAGTTCTAGATAGAGCCCAAGTCTGACCGCCCTTAGTTTATGTTCTTCCGGTACAGTGTGTTTTGGTAACAAAGCAAATTACAGAAGATATGGTAATAATCTTTCCCATCGTTCAGGTGTCTATTGCTTGAGGGGTGCAGCCAAACAGATTGTATAAAATCATCCTCTTTTGCTTCACAATTGGTTGAAGCAGTCATCATACTTACTTTTTCCTGTGCTATGGAAAACAACAAGTTTAGTCAAAACTAGAGTTCCTTACAGGACAATGAAGAGGGGACATCCTGTATTACAGGATATAGTTGGCTTAAGGTCATTAAGACAAACAAACCAGACAATTACTGAGAAAGTCAAGGACATATAGTAAGCATAAATTTTTTTTTTTTTTTGAGACGGAGTCTCACTCTGTCACCAGGGTGGAGTGCGGCTCACTGCAGCTTCCACCTTCCGACTACCTTCTGGTTTCAAGCGATTCTCCTGCCTCATCCTCCCAAGTAGCTGAGATAACAGGCGCCTGCTACCACACCTGGCTGATATTTTCTTATTTTTAGTAGAGATGAGGTTTCACCATGTTGGCCAGGCTGGTCTCGAACCCCTGACCTCATGATCCACCCGCCTTGGCCTTCCAAAGTGCTGGGATTACAGGTATGATCCACCGCACTTGGTAAGTAACCATAAACTTCTAAAGAAATAGTTATTAAGCAGTCTGTGTGTGCCGGGCAGGTGAATTAGGCTAATGGAAGAAAACAAAAGCTCTAGAGCCAGATAAATGTGTTTGAGTTCTGGCTCTCTCCATCTGTTTGCATGTTGCTCTGGACATACCACTTGCCTTTTTTCCGACCCTCCATTTCTCCACCTCTAAGAAGGGGAAAGGAGTTACGAACATGCCTACCCATGGGACTGTTGGGAAGACTACTTGACTAAAATAATAAAAAGGCCTTAGCAAAGTACTTGACCCCAAAGGTGTTCAATATATGATCAGTATTGTTGATGGCATTTGGAACTGGATGTTTCACATTTAGTATGCTTCTTTGCAGATTGGTTGGAAGAAGATTCACCCATATGTTTCCTGGGCCCTGGAACCTGACATTTGCTCTCTCTCTCTTTTTGTCTTGCTCTTGTTCTAAGGAATGACAATGGATAAAAGTGAGCTGGTACAGAAAGCCAAACTCGCTGAGCAGGCTGAGCGCTATGATGATATGGCTGCAGCCATGAAGGCAGTCACAGAACAGGGGCATGAACTCTCCAATGAAGAGAGAAATCTGCTCTCTGTTGCCTACAAGAATGTGGTAGGTGCCCGCCGTTCTTCCTGGCGTGTCATCTCCAGCATTGAGCAGAAAACAGAGAGAAATGAGAAGAAGCAGCAGATGGGCAAAGAGTACCGTGAGAAGATAGAGGCAGAACTGCAGGACATCTGCAATGACGTTCTGGTAAGAGGCCAGTGCTTCTGTTTTGAACAGTGGTTTCTAAATAGTATTAATGTATAAATGCAGATTCTCAAAACAGCTTATGAGAGAGAGGTGTCTGAATATACTGGAAAGCTGCCAGCCATTTACAACTAATTTTTAAGCATATGATGTAATTTTTGTCACCTATTGCCTGATCAGAGGTTGTACATCACTTCTGAGATATTTTCCTCTCCTATCAAAAAGACCTGTGAAAAAACAGTAACATTTATTCAGCTTCCCTCCATCTTTTAAAATTGAGGCCAGATAGACAGGATTTTAATAGATACAGCCACAGATAGGCTATTGTGTATATTAGTCCGAGTAGTGATGTCATCTCCAGTAGAGGAGAGAGATGAAAAGGCTGGGCTGTAAGTCCTGCTTTGGTCTGAAAGTTAGGCACATCCCTCAAGTTGAGCATGTATTCCAGAGCCAAATTCAAAGTGGTTTGGGAATTCTCCTCTCCTGTGTTTTACATAAGCCTTAGTCAGATGATTGATTCACTCTGGCCACCACTTGGGATTGAATGGGAGAGGTACATACTCTACAACAAATCACAGTCATATTGTCTTTCCCCCACATCCTGAGCCCATTGGGAACATTTTTCTTCCAGTTGAAATTAGGTAAAAATGAAGAGTGAGGGCTGCTTTGAAAAGGGAAAAAGAATTCACACTTGGGGATCTACCTCCTCCCCTGCTGGCTGCCTTTCTGAATTACTGCCCATGACTCCTTTCTTTTGAAAACCAGTGCAAAGCTTGTCAGCCATCAGGCAGCACCCTTCATCCCTAACCCATTAGGAGTTACACACTGTCTCTCTACAAAGAATATTAAAAAACGACTACCGCCCCCTGCGTCTTCTCACTTTGGTTGATTAAATCCCTTTATAAGTAAGCTTTGCATTGAGCTTCTGTTTTTATTAGACTCATGGCATAAGAGTGTCATGGCTAAATTTGTTGCCTGTTGGTAATTTGGGGGTTTGTTAATGGTGCACTAATTCCTGAATGTTAGGTACATCTGGTATTCAGATGAAGTATGTCATGCATTCCAAGGGCAAGAAAGTCCATAATTCATGAAATGTAGATCAACTTTTAAGAGCATCTGAAAGAAGGTGAAGAAGAGCTTGGTACTTACTGCCTCTTAACCAGTTTTTCAGGATGCCACATTCTAAAACAACTCTTCGAAAATATTGCTCTGTATACGAAGCTTGGACTCCTTCAGAACTACTTTTGTTGTAAGCATACATGTTTAAAGGAATTTATTATTAATAGTATTAGCTACTCTTTGAGTGCTTACTACATGCCAGGCAACGTGTTAAGCGCTTTATGTATGTCAACTTATTTATCATTATAACTACCCTAGAAGATGGCTGTACCCTAGAAGATGATCCCTCGTATAGCTTAGGAAACTGAGGCTCAAGGTGATTAGGTAATTTGTCCAGAGTCATACAGATAAGTGGCAGAAGAGGGATTTGTACCAGGTCAGATTGATTCTAAACTTCGTTCTTGGCAGTTTTGCTCTGTCACCACCTTTTTACTCCCAGGGAAATACTTTTTCCCCCCTCTAATTATAGAAGTAATACAAGTTTGTGGGTTTAAAAAGGATGGGGAGAACAAATCAGAAGAAAATAAATAAGAAAGTAAAAATCACTTCTAATCTTACCACCCAGAGAACCATTATTAACATCCTCCTTCCAGGCTTTTTCCTTAGGTATTTGTGAGCACGTACACACTGTTAAAATAGGATTCTTGTGGTATTTATAATCTGCTTTTTTTTCACTCAGACTTCTTTGGAGAGCCTTTCCATTATCTGTGTAGTTCTGCATCATTTTAAAGGCCTACAAAGCATTTCATTGTATGGCTGTACTTTAATTATCCTCTATGGATGGTCAAAGTGATTTTTAGCAGAAGAATACAGGCATCTGCTATTATGACCTGGGCTAAACAACATTTAGTAGCTTGGATGAAAAACTGGTGTTTTTTTAATCTTCTAAAAAATTATTTAGAAGCAGTAGTGTATGTTGAATCTCAAACATAGTTTTTTAACATCCTGTGAATAATTCTAAATTCTCAACAATGTGAATCATTTTTTAGGAGCTGTTGGACAAATATCTTATTCCCAATGCTACACAACCAGAAAGTAAGGTGTTCTACTTGAAAATGAAAGGAGATTATTTTAGGTATCTTTCTGAAGTGGCATCTGGAGACAACAAGCAAAGTAAGTAATACCTTTAAAAAGAAATTTGACCAGTAATGGATCCAGTCTGCTTTCACAGGGACTTTTACCAGTTTTTGCTTTGTCTGTTTGCCATAGACACCAACGTTGCAGTACTAAGAATTTAAAAGACCACAGCATTGTAATGAATGGGGGTGATGGGTAGGCAAATAAATATTTATCTGACAGGGAAATATGGAGGGCATTAAAAATCTGGTGCGTAGTATATTTAAAAAGATCTTTATCTTAAGGATTATTTGTTAGCTCTCTTTTTAGTGGTGAAACTTTAAAATACTTGATGGTATGAAACTACCATAGTGATGCGTTTTATCACACGTTTTACTATGATGGTGATAATCATAACCACACTTTATTAAGTGCTTATGTGCCAAGTTCTTTCGAGTTTCACTTATTCTTCGCACAACCATACGGATTAGTTGGCAGGCTGCCCATTTTCCTGATAAATTGAGGTTTATGGAGGTTTTTACTTGCCCCTAGCCACAGACTTAGGGAATAAGAGTTGGGAATTAAAGTTTGGATCTGTTGACTGTAAAGCCTGTCATCTTTGCACTAGAGCATATTGTTTTTCACATTCTGTATTGTTAAAGGTTATATCTATATTTCTTAACTGCTTTAGTAGACTTCATAATTGTTTTTCCCCAAAGCATTTAATCTACAACTTGATTTAGAATAAATATCTAACAAATGTAAAATTGATTGGCAGAGACACTGATACCTCATTTGATAGGTCATTGCTCTTGCCCAATTTGGGATTAAGAAAATAATTTGATAGTTGGTCCAATGTGTGATATCTATGAAAGAGCCAAGCCTTAAATATTTTCATCTTTATCTTACAGCCACTGTGTCGAACTCCCAGCAGGCTTACCAGGAAGCATTTGAAATTAGTAAGAAAGAAATGCAGCCTACACACCCAATTCGACTTGGTCTGGCACTTAATTTCTCAGTCTTTTACTATGAGATTCTCAACTCTCCTGAAAAGGCCTGCAGCCTGGCAAAAACGGTGAGGAAGACCCTTTGTCATTTCTGACCATAGCAAAACAATGCTTGTGTTATTAACTTGTTTTTATTCCTGAACATACTCATTGTCTTGGGTTTTTTTGAAAGCTTTTCTGGGGATAGGAGTGTATCTTTTATGAGATAAATACAGATCTGTTACTTTTTAAAATTCATTCTCAATACCTTCTGCTGACTTTTGTTTGATTACTATTTTTGAAGGGGGGTGGTTGTAGAAAGTTCCAGGTGAATGTAGTTTGTTGTTTCTTTTTTTTTGAGACAGAGTTTTGCTCTTGTTGTCCAGGCTGGAGTGTAGTGGTGCATCTTGGCTTACTGCATCCTCTGCCTCCCAGGTTCAGGTGATTCTCCTGCCTCAGCCTCCCGAGTAGCTGGGATTACAGTCATGCGCCACCACGCCCGACTAACTTTGTATTTTTAGTAGAGATGGGGTTTCACTATGTTGGTCAGGCTGATCTTGAACTCCGACCTCAGGTGATCCTCAGCCTCCCAAAGTGCTCAGATTATAGGCGTGATCCCAGCCAGTTTATTGTTTCTTATCAAGCTTTGGGCCTTGGTTATACATTGTCATTCTTGTACCAAGATTTGAGGTTATGGTTATATAAAAGAAATACACGTCACATTCTTGTGTGCTAGATTACCTCCTATATTCTTCCTTTGGACTTTTCTGCATATTTTTTGTAGTCTCTCAAAATGCACACAATTACTTTTTAAAAATTTTATTTGGAAAAGGTGCCTTAAAGTTTCATCACTTAATCAAATCACATTTAGTGATGTGAGGTTCACTTTATTCCTTATATCCCGACCCTTTGAGTTCTAGTTAAAAAAAAATGAAATAATTTAAATAGTAGATTGCTAGAAATGTCTTTGGTAATTAAAAAATCACGAGTTTGCCCAGAATGGCTGTGCTAGGGTTAGCAGTAATAATGCTTACTTATTAGATACAGCAAAGTTCTTATCTAGGAATTTCTGTCGTTGGTTGGTGCTTTGTAAACATGCGTTACACTTTGCTGGAAACAGCTAACAAACAGGGTGGTAATAGCCTAGGTTCCCCCAAAATACTGTACAAGAAGAGAAATTATATTCACTTAGCAAAAAAAAAAAAAGTGGCCTAACTAGCTCCAGAGAACTTGTGAATTCTTTGCTAAAGGCTCTTTGTTTTAGGCATTTGATGAAGCAATTGCTGAATTGGATACACTGAATGAAGAGTCTTATAAAGACAGCACTCTGATTATGCAGTTACTTAGGGACAATCTCACTGTAAGTACTACTTCCACAGAGTTTATAGCCTCTTTTCTATTCACCTACTTAATAATTCACTATTATCTTCAAGAGGGGATTTGTACCCTGTTAAATATAGTTACAGTTTTAAGTTGTTAAATTGGCTATAAATGACTGCTGAAGTTTTGACCTTTGCAGTCATCCCTGCAGTGACACAGGAATAATTTGAAACCTTTGAGTGAGATAAGATTATACATACTGGGCTGCCTACCTAGGCAACTTTTAGTAGCCCTGCTTTGATTATGCTTTCTTTCTCTTGCAGCTGTGGACATCGGAAAACCAGGGAGACGAAGGAGATGCTGGGGAGGGAGAGAACTAATGTTTCTCATGCTTCGTGATCTGTTCAGTGTCACTCTGTACCCTCCACACATATCCCTTTGTGCGATAAAAAAAAAAAAAATTGTACGTCGACTTTCGATTTTTCACAGCCTCAGCCTAGCAAAAATGGTTCATGGGATAAACAGCTGGTATTTGTATCTAAAACTCAGATTGGTCACATAAATGCCACGGCATTCTGAAGTTTTGATTTTGATTAACATTTGACAGGATTACTGTGTGTTTAATTTTTTTAAAAAACAACACTGTGATTATGGGGTTTTGTAATTCAGCAGAACTCTTACTGGTAGAAAAAATAGACCCGAATTATGTGTAACTTTTTGGAAAGTTTAATCTGATGTCAAAATAATCACTGAAATAGACAATTCCATTGTAAAGTTGTACAGAAAGTTATAGAGATTATATTGTGATGCTGGAACTTGGAATGAGACACACATCACCTGGCATTTGAGTTTAATGTTAATTCACAGTAATGCTGCCTGTTGTTTGGAGCTTAAAGACACTTGACCTGGTGGGGCTGTTGCCACTCAAAAGTTCATGACCACAAATATCCACAGTGACTTTCTCCGAGGAAACTTGAATCCTGAAATTGAAATTTTTTGTGGCAGATAACTGGCTTATGACACCTTGAAAAGTTCAAGTGCTCATGTAACACACCTGACTAAACCCCTCTTCCTACAGCAGTATGTTCACTGTGTTACCAGTTTGCACCTTGTGCTTCAATAGTGGAATCTATTTTCATTGTTAACACTGAGCTCAAGAAAAAAGCCGTGTGTTTTATGAGTGACCTTATCTGTTTCCTGGATAATACCTTTGAAAATAATTTTCTGAGTCAGGCATGGTGGTGCGTGCATGTAGTCACAACTGCTTGGGAGGCTGAGGCAGGAGGATCACCGAGCCCAGGAGTTTAAGGCTGTAGTGCCCTGTGGTTGCACCTGTGAATAACTGCACTCCAGCCTAGGCAACATAGCGAGACCTCATCTCCAAACAAACAACAACAATAAAAAAGAATGATGTTCTGTAGAGATTGCCTTTCACTTGAGGAGTACTCAGTTTTCAGGTTCTTTGTAGCTTGGGGCTTTTAAATTTTGAAATCCAAACATTCTTTCCCACCATCCTTTTTGACTATTGACTTTGATTTTCTCTTCTCTCCTAAGTTTCTGTCCCTCTGCTTCCTTACTTTTTTTTCCTTTGTGAATTCTATCTTTATCTGTCTTTTGTTCACTTTTTAATGCTATATATGGGCAGGGGTGAGAGAGATTACTGAGCACCTTGGTGAGCAAGCCTGGCTTTAAAGATTGAGAAGAGCTTCTGGCACCAGAGCTGTCTTCCTCCAGTTCTCAACAGTGTTGCTCTTCAGTCATACCAGGATCTTAATCAAAAAAGTATTTTTAAATATCCATGATTTCTCCCTATATCGAGGCTGCCGCTGATCATGCTTTTTAGTGCCTGTCACCAGGTTTCCCAAGTGCACTCATCCAGCTCAGCTCTCAGATGTATTTTAAGGAGACCCTATATTCAGGGAAGTTGTGTGGACACTGCAGTGGAGAGAAATGGGAGTAGTCAGGCCTGTCAATCTCACAGGATCACCCCTCTACCTTTAATATTCCACCTAGCTGTAGAGTCCATCTGTTTGTCCATCTGCTGAAATGAGAAAAGAAACATTCATGCACTGATTTAAAAGAAACCAAAAAAAAAAAAAATCCCTCCTAGCTGAACAAAAATGTGCAGTTTACTTGGCGCTTGAAAATGCAGTAGTGAATGTGGAACCAAGCCTGTCTGTATATCTGGTAGCTCTTTTCTTGCTTTGTTTTTCCTTACCAGTATTCTGCCTAATGTTTGCTTCTGTGATGGTTATATTGCCTAGCAAGCACACCCGTGGTTGTGAAAATAGTATAGCAAAAAAAGAAAAATCCCCGGTTATTGATGTACTAGATTTGTGTATGTCTTTTAAACAGTTCTAGTTTCACCTTACACAGAATAATCAGGAAAAGTGTAAAAATTCAAAAGTGAAATAAAAATTTTATCAGTTAGTTGCCTGTGAATTGATGTGTCACCACCATCTCTGTTTGCTGCCAACCTAGCTAACTGTTCTGATCACACTTATTTTTGGGTCTTTTCTTTAAAAATAGGTAAACAGTTTTATTTATTTAGAACCAGAAGTCAAGGTGTTATAAAAGGGAAGAAATTACCGTTAATTAAACAGCCTCTTTCCACTTGTTTGATACCTCTCTACCTTCTGCAACAAACCATGCAGGTGTTAGGTCCTCTTCAGTGACTTCTGAGATTTGGTATGAGCAGTTATTTTGCATTGTATTCAATCCCCTATCCCTTCCCCATTTTTTAACCCTGGGGTAATAACCAAGCCAGTGAAACGTAACCTGTGGTTGCATAAGGCTTGGTCATCACCAAGCTGGTGTCTTACCTGTCCTCATGCTGCATGGTGGCCTGCAGAGCTGGTTCCTCACACGATTTGCCCCTTCTGAAAACATCCATACTACCACAAGGAGAGAAGAAAATCAGGATAGAGGGGTCACTTTTAGCCCAAGATTAGAATTGGTTCTTCCTTGCTACTCTGAGCTGAAGAGCCAGATGGGCTCCTTCTGTGCTTAGATTGGGTGCTGTTCCACATGTTGAAGCCACACTTGGAGGTCAGTGGGGGCCTACGTACTTTGTTGCATCAGTGAGACCAGGAAAGTCTTATCAGAGGAAAACAAATACTGGTACACGATGGAGTAGTTTTTGTTTTTAACGTCCTTACACCACGGATAGATTGAGGCTGCAAGCGCAGATTGACAGTGTGTTCCGTTTAGGTCTTCTGCTATTAAGTCCCAACTCGCACTTTGAGGCTGAGTCACAACTAACTCGGTGAACCTCCCTGGTGTAATGGATGTGTAATGGCTTAGGGGGACAGGGAATATCCCAGGAAGAGGTCTTGGTAATATGAAAGAGGCCTTACTGGTCTCCAGTTCTCACAAGGTTCCTCCAGTCCGTCTGAAAGTCATTTCCGGTGGGACTGGATCCGGCCCTTTGGAGGAAGACATTTTTAATGGAGCAGGATAAAATTCTCCACACGAGCTTTGAAACAGTGCTTTTTGAGTTTCACAAACAGTTCGGAATTCCGTTTGTATATGAAACGCAAAAAGCACGGTCTGGGTCTCCTTTCATCCTTGTCAGGAGGGAGTCGTTCCCATTTTACAGAGAAACGGGCTCACAAAGACGATGACCTAGGGTTAGAACCCAATCCCCTGCGTCCTTTCCGTCCCAGTCCTCAGCCCTTTCAAAACTGCTGGGGGTTTTGAGAGCTCCACTCAAGTCCACGCAGCCCTGCTCAAGGCCAGGTTGAAGGCTTTGCCCGCCTCTCAGGGCGAGGTCAGAGGTATCCCCACCTGTAGCTTTTAGATCCCCAAGCGCTCGCAGGTGGGGTGCGGGCCCAGGAGGGATCCTGGGGTGGGGCGCCCGAGCGCGCCCACGATTGGTGCGCAGGGGACCAGGGAGCGGTAAAGGGAAGGGGCGGGCCCGCGTCCGAGAGGGAGGGCTCTCGCCCGGGTGAGCGCGGAGCCGCTGGATGACCCGGCTCCTGCTTGCCCTGCAGCCCCGGCCCCTTGCCCACCATGAACGCCAGCGGCTCGGGCTACCCGCTTGCCTCGCTCTACGTGGGCGATCTGCACCCCGACGTGACCGAGGCAATGCTCTACGAGAAGTTCTCTCCCGCCGGCTCCATCCTGTCCATCCGCGTGTGTCGCGATGTGGCCACCCGGCGCTCGCTGGGCTACGCCTACATCAACTTCCAGCAGCCCGCCGACGGTGAGCCCCCGGGGAGGGGGCGCGGGAGGGGACGGACCGACGGACAAGCAGGCGGGCAGACAAAAGCCAGAACTGTGCCGCCACGTTTTCATTTCACACTTTTCAGCTGGGGAAACTGAGGCTCAAAGTTACAGGGCGTTGGCAGAGGCCCAGTCTTTGAGATGGGAATTGGCAGTTAGTGTGGTTTACTGCTATTCCTCTACAGAAGAGAGAGATTAGGGTCGAGTGAAAACAGCTACGGGCTTTGGGGGTAAGGCAGACCTGGGACCGAAGGCCGGCAGCTATGTGACTCTGGGCAAGTTACTCGACCATTCTGAGCTTCAGATGCTTGTCTGGAAAATGGCGGTCCTAGCTGCCTTATAGCATGCTTGTGAGGATGAGAGATTCAAAGCACCTGGTGAGGAAGATGCCCAAGGCGACACAGCTGGTGAGCGGGGAGGTGAGATTTCAGCCTTGGGCCCAGGCCTTTCCCAGCGTGACGTAAGATCGACACTGGGTGCTTCCACCTGCACGGGCTCTGAAAAATTGCCTCCTCCAGGCCCCAAGGCCGCTTTCTGAGAGCTGATAGGATTGATTAGAGCTTGTCCAATGAGTTTGTCTGCACTTCTGTTGGGAGTGGAGAGGATAAAGATCAGAGCACCGGGTTTCAAGCGCGTTCTGCCACTAGGGTGTGAGCTTGGGGAAGCCTTCACCCTCTGCACCTTTTAATCTGCAAAATGGGGCTAAGGCTTATTCCCCAATTGCATAAAGAATGGAGAACTGGTGTATATGAAGTATCTCTTGTATCACTTGGTACCTCGTATACGCTCTTTAAGTGATAACAAAAAATAAAAAATAAGGCCGGGTGCGACGGCTCACGCCTGTAATCCCAGCACTTTGGGAGACTGAGGCGGGTGGATCACGAGGTCAGGAATGCGAGACCAGCCTGGCCAACATGGCAAAACCCCATCTCTACTAAAAATACATAGATGGATGTGATGGCGTGTGCCTGTAATCCCAACTACTGGGGAGGGCTGAGGCACAAGAGTGGCTTGAACCCCGGGGGCAGAGGTTGCAGTGAGCCGAGACCGCGCCATTGCACTCCAGCCTGGGGGACAGAGCGAGACTCCATATCAAAAAAAAAAAGAAAAAAAAGCCGGGTGCAGTGGCTCATGCCTGTAATCCCAGCACTTTGGGAGGCTGAGACAGGCGGATCACGAGGTCAAGAGATCGAGGCCATCCTGGCCAGCATGGTGAAACCCTGTCTCTACTAAAAATGAAAAACAATTAGTTTGCTGTGGTGGTGTGTGCTACTCGGAAGGCAGGAGAATCGCTTGAACCCGGGAGGCGGAGGTTGCAGTGAGCTGAAATCCTGCCACTGTACTCAAGCCTGGCAACAGAGTGAGACTCCATCTCAAAAAAAAAAAAAATAAGCCAGGCGCAGTGGCTCACGCCTGTAATCCCAGCACAACTTTGGGATGCCAAGACAGGCAGATCACTTGAAGTCAGGAGCTCGAGACCAGCCTGACCAACATGGAGAAACCCCATCTCTACTAAAAATACGTGGTGGCGGGCGCCTGTAATCCCAGCTACTCGGGAGGCTGAGGCAGGAGAATCACTTGAACCTGGGAGGCGAAGGTTGTGGTGAGCCGAGATCACACCATTGCAC
This sequence comes from Cacajao melanocephalus, assembly GCA_963573385.1. Classification (NCBI taxonomy): domain Eukaryota; kingdom Metazoa; phylum Chordata; class Mammalia; order Primates; family Pitheciidae; genus Cacajao; species Cacajao melanocephalus. The sequence continues at coordinate 80,317 of CAUYLG010059629.1, read as the reverse complement.
TCCAGTCAGGGACAAGAGCGAAATCCCCTCTCAAAAAAAAAAAAAAAATCGTGGCTGTAACATTGTGATATAAGACTCCAGAAACTCACCCAAAAAAGGCCTGCCCCAGACGAGTCCACTAGAGGGATCCCTTGCGTCAGGCCTCCTGGGTGGACTGACTGGTTCAATGAGTCGGGGGTTTGCTGGGGAAGCGGTTGTTCCGCGGGACCTATTCCCTGCCCCTTACTGAGCTGGATTCCGGGGCGCCTCTCTTTGCTCTGCTTTAGCCCACCTCCTGCCTCTTCCTGTCTTCCTCCAAGCTCTGTGAATGATATGGGACTTGGCCTTTTTGCCCCACTTCATAGGTAGAAACCACGCTGCAGAGAGAAGGGTTTTGCCCCTGGTGTTTGTGATAGGACTAGGTGGAGAAGCCGGGCTTCCTGAAACTTGCTCCACTGTGTTCCCTACAGCCCCCTGCCATGTTTCTGCAGCTAGCACACTTCCTGAAACAGGTCACATGTGTCACCCAGGAGGGACACAGGCCGCAGCAGTGGCTGGAGGCTGGGCATCAGCTGCTGTTTTGAGACAGGCATATTTAGTGTCAGGCACAGAGTTACAAGGCACTTTGCATATGTTGTCTATTTTTCAATCCCTCCAACAACCTGGAGGTAGTTGGTAATATCTCCCTTCGGTGTGGAAAAGTAGATAATATTATCGTCATTCCCCTTTACAGGTGAACAGGCTCAAAGAGGTAATGTCCACTTTTCCAAGAGCTCGACTGCTTGGGATCTAATCTCAGCTCTGCCCTAATCTCAGCTCTGCCCTGTAGCACCTCTGAGTTTTACTGTCCTCAAAGTGCTGCCACCCCTTGTCATATGGACATTCTTATCCACTCAGTGTACTTTAGAAGCTGGAATAGACCTGACACTGCCACAGACCTTTCATGTTTCTTAGTCTCAGTTTTCCCATCTGTAAAATAGGGCAGGAATCCATGCTTATATGGCTGCAGGGAGTTGAATGAGATCATAACTGGAAGGTGGGGGGGCGCACCATACACATTAATTCTCAGGCTTCAGGCTTTTATCTCAGGTGGGGCCCAGACAATGACTTTCTCTTTTTGGCTCCCAACGAAGCACCTTGGGGGTGAGGGGTCAAGGTAAGAAAATTCCCTTAACTTGTTCCTCTTCCTTTTGTCCAGCGGAGCGAGCACTGGACACGATGAACTTTGAGATGCTCAAAGGCCAGCCTATTCGCATCATGTGGTCCCAAAGAGACCCAGGCCTTCGAAAGTCAGGTGTGGGCAACATCTTCATCAAAAACCTGGAGGACTCCATTGACAACAAGGCCTTGTATGATACCTTCTCCACCTTTGGGAACATCCTCTCTTGCAAGGTAGGTGAACCTCTTTGGGTGGATCGATGTCAACTACCTGCCTGGTAGAGGGATGACAAGCAATGCCTCATTCTACAGTTTACAGGGTCCTTTCAGTCAAGTTTCAGGTACAGCGAGCACTTGAATGGTAGCTGTTCTTTCAATTTTATCTTCCATGAATGATCAGAGATTACCTGTGTATCAGTCAGCTCTTGCTGTGTAACTACTCTCAAATTTAGTGGCTATCAGCAACAATCATTTATTTAGCTCATAATTTCCCAGTTGGCAATGTGAGCTAAGTTCAGCTGGGCAGTTCTTCTGGTCCTGGCTGGGTTCTCACTGGGTATATGAGGGAGTGGCTGGCTGTCGGCTGAAACATCTCGGCTTTCCTCCTATGTTCTTTTGTCCTCCAGCAGGCTAGCCCAGGCTATTCTCATGGCAATGGCAGAGGCCCAGAAGACAGAGTGGAAGCACACTGGGCCTCTTGAGACCTAAATGCAGAACTGGAACCATCACTTCCACTACATTCTTTTTTTTTTTTTAATTGAGATAGAGTCTCACTCTGTTGCCCAGGCTGGAGTGCAGTGATGCGATCTCAGCTCACTGCAACCTCCTGGGTTCAAGCCTCCCGGGTTCAAGCGATTCTCCTGCCTCAGCTTCCCAAGTGGCTGGGATTACAGGCATGAGCCACTACGCCCGGCTAATTTTTGTATTTTTAGTGGGGACAGGGTTTCACCATGTTGGCCAGGCTGGTCTTGAACTCCTGACCTCAAGTGATTCACCCACCTGGGCCTCCCAAAGTGAGGAGGGAGTAGCTGGGATTACAGGCATGAGCCACCACACCTGGCCACTTTCACCACATTCGATTGGCCAAAGCAAGTCACAAGACCAGCCCACATTCAGAGTGAGAGGGCAGGAGAAATTATAGGATGAAGCAGTGTGGCTACAGAAAGGCCATTAATTGGGGCCATGATGGCAATCAAGGGATTAAATCTTGTTTTTCAGATTCTCTTACATTAGATGTAAGTTCCATGAGTGATCTTATTCTTAGTCATTATTGCATCACAATACTTAGAATAAGATGTGACACATATTAGGTTCTCAATAAATATCTGTTGAGCCAATGGATGTATATCATTTGAGAAGGACTCTGATTATTTCTCTGACTTTCTATATGAGGATGTTGAGGATCAGCGGCCATATGACAGATCAGCATGTCCCGAACAGAGGGCTTAAAGCTGGGTATTCAGCCTCTAGATTTTATGAGGATGGTTGATCGTTCCCCTATAGCCTTTGGAGTGTCTGCTGTTCTAGGGAGGATGGGGACAGTTTTGGTGGCTTATATGTCAGAACTTTTATCAAGAGCTACTGTGTGCCAAGTATAATCCTTAAGTTCTCAATGAGGGCTCTCAAATTCCTGGTCAATAAAAGGCTATCCCTGTGGCTCAGAGGAGCTGACAGAGTTGAGGAGATATAGTAACCTGCTAAGGGTTATCTGTGACAGAGAGACGGGGTTGTTTCCTGTCTTTGAGGATCAATGGAAGAAAGAGACTCTTAACTGTGTATTAAGTTCTTAATAATAATGGCAGATTTATCATGGGCTTTCTGTGTGTTAGGTTTTCTGTATACATGTATATTCCTTAAAAGGGTACCTCGTGCACTGTTTAGCTTCTAAGTGATCACTGTAACAATCACAGAATTACTTCTGTTGGCTGACCTTGCACAAGTCATTTATTCTCATCTTCCCTCTGGGGCTCAGAGGTGAAGAATTGCCTGGAAGGACTCTCATGGCGTAGATAACAAATGAAGTAGGCAGTGTCCTTAGCAGGTTCTTGACCCACAGTGAGGACTCAGTCAATGCGATTAAATCCAAATGGCAGAGCTGGGGCTTGAGTTGAAAGTGGAGGGACCCTGTTCGGAGATGAGAGGTGGAGGGGTACATGCGAGGCATGAGTTTGGAAGCAAGACTTGTGCAGGACCCATTGGGGAGCCTCAAATGCGGAGTTCATATAGTTCTGTGGATAGAAGCTACTAGAGATTGAAGGGATGTGGTCAGAATTACATTTTAGAAAGAGCATCCTAGTAGTAGTGTGGAAGCTAGGCTGGGAGGCAGTGGTTGTCATCTAGGCAGAAAAATGCCACTCACTGATCTGAGGCAGTAGCCACGATCACCTTGAAGTGGAGGTTAGTGGTCTTTCGGCAAAGTTCAACAAGAGGGATGGGGACTATGTGAACTAGAAAGTCTTTCCCTGTTCCCAAGTTCTGTCCTGCTGACTTGAGTCAGGAGGGTTATAGAATGGGAGTAGGATGTTGTGCTTCTTTAAAAAAAATTGAGATTGAGGCCAGGTACAGTGGCTCATGGCTCATGATCCCAGCACTTTGGGAGGGCAAGGCAGGTAGATCACATGAGGTCAGGAGTCCCAGACCAACCTAGCCGACATGATGAAACCCTGTTTCTACTAAAAATACAAAAAATTAGCCAGGCATGGTGGTGCACGTGCCTATAATTCTAGCTACTTGGGAGGCTGAAGCAGGAGAATCACTTGAACCCAGGAGGCTGAGATTGCACCATTGCACTCCAGCCTGGGCAACAAGAGCAAAGCTCCATCTCAAAAAACGAAAAAAAAATTGAAATGAGTTTGCTGTTGCAATAATTCATGAATTGGCAAAGTTTAAAAAATGTGGAAGGGAAGAAAGTGAAAAAGAAGGCTCCATCTCTTTCAACCCTAGTCCCCAAAAGTAATATTAATAAATATCATGTGTGTCCATTTAAAAATTTCCAATGGTAGATGCCTACTTTAGCCTAAATGGATTTTTGTTTCTTCACTTAACAAGACTGTCAGCCTTGTAACCTACCACATTCTCTTCAACTGTGCACATAGAGTAGACCAGCTTGAATGTATCATCAAGTCTCCCCCTTGATGAGTTCTCAGGTTGTTTCTAGTTTGCTGCTAGAAACAAGGATGTAGATTTGAGGGTTTGAATCCAACCCTTTTGCCCATTGCTTTAAGAAGACAATTAAAAGCTGGTATGTGGTATAGATGAAGCCTGTCTTCATTGTGATGGCTTTCTCCCTCTTAAATCGCTCTTAAATCTGTTTTTTTTCTTTTCTCTCTCTTTTCTTTTCTTTTTCTTTCTTTTTTTTTTTTTTGGACACAAAGTCTCACACTTTCACCCAGGCTGGAGTGCCATGATGCGATATCAGCTCACTGCAACCTCTGCTTCCCAGGGTACAAACAATTCCCCTGTCTCCGCCTCCTGAGTAGCTGGAATTATAGGCACCTGCCACCACATCCGGCTAATTTTTTGTCTTTTTAGTACAGACAGTTTCACCATGTTGTCCATGGTGGTCTTGAACTCCTGACCTCAAGTGATATGCCCACTTCCGCTTCCCAAAGTGCTGGGATTACAGGCATGAGCCACCACTCCCAACCTTCCTTAATCTGTTAACTTGAGTGGTGGCACTCTCTGAGCTTCCATTTCCCACCCCTAACATGCAGGATTGCCTTTTCCATGCACACAGCAGTCATGGGGAGACTGGTCATTGTCACCTTTGCCATTCCTTTCTCCCTGAACCCTCTGTCAGTACTCTTCCTGTCCTTCCTTCCTGTGGCCCAGGTGGCATGTGACGAGCATGGCTCTCGCGGTTTCGGCTTCGTTCATTTTGAGACCCATGAGGCTGCACAGCAGGCCATCAACACCATGAACGGGATGCTGCTGAATGACCGCAAAGTGTGAGTGCCTGGGCCCGAGGGAGGGGCAGAGGCTGCAGGGACAGAAGCATGGCACAGCCGACTAGGAATTGATGCTACCCCCCAGCTGCTAATGGGCACCAGGCACTTGAGTGGCAGGCACCCCTCCTTGAAGTGCAACCTCGGAGGAGTTGCTCAATCTCTCAGGGACTCTTTCCTTACAGAAAGATGGAGCTGACGATCTGCATTAGAGGATTGTTCCGAGTAGTAAAGGAAGTGGTGATTTTAAAACTCTAGAGGGACTGGCTAATGGTCATATCATCAATGGACTCAGTAATTTCATCTGTTTTCCTGCCTTCTCAGTACAGAGTGTGTGCGTGTGTATGACAGGGTCTTGCTCTGTAGCCCAGGCTGGAGTGCAGTGGCACGAACACAACTCACTGCAGCCTTGACATCCTGGGCTCAAGTGATCCTCCTGTCTTAGCCTCCTTTGTAGCTGGGACCACAGGTGACCACATGCCACCACACCTGGCTAATTTTTTGATTTTTTTTTTTTTTTTTTTTTTGTAGATATGGGGTCTCACTGTTGCCCAGGCTGGTCTTGAAAGATCAAGTTCAAGTTCAAACAATCTTTCTGCCTCAGTCTCCTAAATTGCTAAAGTGCTGGGATTACAGGCATGAGCTACTGTGCCTGGCTTTTGTTTTTCTTTAAACCTTTTGTGTTGTTTCATGGGATTTTGGCAGAATAAAAAGTAGGTATATGCTTAGCCTGCCCCTTCATACCGTTTACTTTGATATCATCTCCATTTCGCAGATGGGAAAACTGGGAGACCGGTGCCAGAGAGAATCTGCCTCTGGCTCTTCTCTACTCAGAGCTTTAATTTTGCTAATCTGAGGGGCCATTCCCCATGGTCAGGGCCACGGAGGGAAGGTGGCTTTGAGCTGGGGGATGCACTGAGAGTCATTTTGTGCAGGGTTTCTCAGGGGAGGGTCCAGTCAACCTGTCAAACGAATCTTGGTGGCCTTTCCCAGTTGTCAGAAGAATGTTCTTTGTTAGCTCCAATTTACTCAAGGTTACCTTTGCCGCTCAGTTTTCTTCAGATTTTGGTGCCTGGTACACCTTTGTTTGTGCTAAATGTACTATAGATACCATCAGAATTTATTTTTATTTTTAAAATCTAGGATACTTTCCTGGTTTATATAAACTTGGGAATGAAGTTTTAAAATTAATCTTGTGGCTGGATGTGGTGGCTCACACCTGTAATCTGTAATCCCAGCACTTTGGGAGGCCGAGGCGGGTGAATCACCTGAGGTCAGGAGTTCAAGACTAGCCTGGCCAACATGATGAAACTCTATCTCTACCAAAAATACAAAAATTAGCCAGATGTGGTGGCACATGCCTGTAATCCCAGCTACTCGGGAGGCTGAGTGAGGCAGGAAAATTGCTGGAAGCCGGGAGGTGGAGCTTGCATCAGCTGAGATCACACCACTGCACTCCAGCCTGGGCAAAACTCAATCTCAAAAAAATAATGAATAAACATGAAATCAATCCTGTATTTAAGTGATTTTAGTCAATGGCCCCCATAACAACACTAGCATTGACTGCATCTAATTCACTTACCCCTGCTTCCCCAGTGCATCCGATACATGTTAATGAGTAAAGCCTCGTGATGAGAATTTGATTCCAAATTTTACAGCAGTGAACTCTGGGGCTCAGAGAGGTTAAGTAACTTGCCCGGGGTCACACAGCTAGGCAACTGCAGAGCGAGGATTGTCTGACTCCCAGGCTCATTCTTCTGTACTCTCAGCTGCCTGGTATATAGTAGTAGTTATGTGTGCATTTGTCGCAAGAATGAAATCTTCTTAACCTTCTGCTGGGGACAAGCTCTGGAACACAGTATAATATCTTGGCTGTTGGAGGTAACTGGGCCTTGGGGATGTTCTATCTAAGGAGTAGCAATGCAAAAGGTTTAAAGAAAAAAAAAAAAACAGGCGCAGTAGCTCATGCCTGTAATCCCAGCACTTTAGCACTTTAGGAGGCTGAGGCAGGAGGATCGCTTGAACCCAAGAGTTCAAGACAACCCTGGGCAACAAAGTGAGACCCCATCTCTACAAAATACAAAATAAAAAAATTAGCCAGGTGTAGTGGCAGGTGGTCTCCTGTCATCCCAGCTACAAAGGAGGCTGAGACGGGAGGATCACTTGAGCCAAGGAGGTCAAGGCTGCCCAGTTTCCTCATGAGGGATATGTAAGCCTGGAGAAGGGCAGCAGTTGAGCGGGAGTTGGCATGGGGGTGGCTGATGGCTGGCAGCTGCCTGCCCTCTTGGTGTGCCTGCAGCTTTGTGGGCCACTTCAAGTCTCGACGGGAGCGGGCAGCAGAGCTGGGAGCACGAGCCCTGGAGTTCACCAACATCTACGTGAAGAACCTCCCGGCGGATGTGGACGAGCAAGGCCTGCAGGACCTCTTCTCCCAGTTTGGTGGGTGTGTTCCCGAGGGAGCAGGGGTATCACTGTTTTTCCTCTTCCCCCTCCAATTCTGGTAGGGAGGAGAGGCCCTTTTGGGGTTTCCTGAGGATTGTGGGAAGGGAGGAAATGTTTTGGGACTTCTCAGACTCCCTTTGAGCCAGGTTGGTCCTCTGCAGGGAAGATGCTGAGTGTGAAGGTGATGAGGGACAACAGCGGCCACTCGCGGTGCTTTGGCTTTGTCAACTTTGAGAAGCATGAGGAAGCCCAGAAGGTAGGAGACTCCCCATGGCTCTGTTCCAGGACAAGGGCACCGAGCCGGGACTGAGAAGAGGGGGCCCCAGCTGCCTGTGGAGGGGAAGAAAGTCCCTCCTGGCCTAGGTCAAGAGGGTGGGAGAGTCCTATGTGCAGGCAGAGCCCGTCCTTCCGGTGGTGCAAAGGCCAAAGGCTTCATTCTTCTTTGCTCGCTTCTAAGCCCTGAGGTCCGCAGAATTGAATATTTACGTAGGGATGCAAAAGTCATCATTATATAAAAATATTTACTCCTTAACTGACCACTTAAATCAGTATCCACCAGCTGCAGTGGTGTGCACCTGTAGTCTCAGCCTACACAGGAGGCTGAGGCAGGAGGATTCCTTGAGCCTGGGGGTTTGCGTCCAGCCTGGGCAACATAGCAAGACCCTGTCTCTAATTTTTAAAAAACTGTCCAGGTGTGATGGCTCAGGCTTGTAATCCCAGCACTTGAGGAGTCTGGGTGGGAAGACTGCTTGAGTTCAGGAGTTTGAGACCAGCAGGGCAAAACAGCGAGACCCCATCTTCACACACAAAAAGGCTCTCACAGTTAGCAAAAAGGTTCATGTTGTGCCGTGAAATCCAACTCACAGTGAAGAATGTTGACGATGCTGTCATGCCATTGTGAAAGAATCGTGCCTGCTGCTTCGTTCAAATTATCCATGTGTAGTTGCAGTTGGAACCTAAATTTTTTTAAGTTTTTTTTTTTTTTTGTAAGTTCTCTTTTTAATACAGTTTTAGGTTCACAGCAATGTTTAGTGGAAGGTATGGAGGTTTTCATGCCCCCACACATCAACAGCCTCTGCCATGATCAATATCCTGCTCCCAAGGGTTACGTCTATTACAAGTGATGAACTTACTTTGACACATCATTAACACACACAGTCCCAAGTTTACATTAGGATTTACTTTCGTTATACAGTCTAGGGGTTTGGACAAATGCATAATGACATGTATCCACTATTATGGTATTATGCAGAGTACTTTCAGTGCCCTACGAATCCCCTGTGCTCCATCTGTTCATTCCTCCTGCCCCTTAACCCCTAGCAACCAATGATCTTTTCACCAGCTCTGTAGTTTCGCCTTTTCCGGAACATAGAGTATGTCACCTAGATTGGCTTCTTTCACGTAGTAATACACATTTAAAATATGGGAATATATATAATATTTACATTTTATTTTATTTAATTAATTAATTTATTTATCTTTGAGATGGAGTCTCACTCTGTTGCCCAGGTGGGAAAGCAGTGGCGTGATCTTGGCTCACTGCAACCTCTGCCTCTCAGATTCAAGCGATTCTCCTGCCTCAACCTCCCAAGTGGCTGGGATTACAGGCGCCCACCACCATGCCCAGCTAATTTTTGTATTTTCAGTAGAGACAAGGTTTCACCATGTGGGTCGCAAACTCCTGACCTCAGGTGATCCACCCGCCTTGGCCTTCCAAAGTGCTGGGATTACAGGCGTAAGCCACGGCGGCTGGCCATATTTACATTTTAAATATGGGAAACTCTTCTAATCTCAATTTTATTTTTACTTTTATTTTATTAAGATGGAGTCTCGCTCTGTCGCCCAGGCTGGAGTTCAGTGGTGCGATCTCAACTCACTGCAATCTCCGCCTCCCAGGTTCAAGGGATTCTCCTGCCTTAGCCTCCCAAGTAGTTGGGATTACAGGTGCATGCCACCATGCCTAGCTAATTTTTGTATTTTTAGTAGACATGGGGTTTCACCACGTTGGCCAGGCTGCCTTCGAACTCCTGACCTTAAGGGATCCGACTGTCTTGGCCTCCCAAAGTGCTGGGATTACCAGGTGTGAGCCCCCCGCCTGGCCGTCAATTTTGTTTTTTCAAATAGAGCCCCAGGCTGACTTTTTTGTTTTGAGACAGAGTTTCAATCTTGTTGCCCAGGCTGGAGTGCAATGTCACAACTTAGTTCACCACAACCTCTGCCTCCCCGGTTCAAGCGATTCTCCAGCCTCAGCCTCCCGAGTAGCTGGGATTATAGACATGTGCCACCATGCCCAGCTAATTTTGTATTTTTAGTAGAGATGGGGTTTCTTCATGTTGGTCAGGCTGGTTTCAAACACTCGACCTCAGGTGATCCACCCGCCTCCGCCTCCCAAAGGACTTGGATTACAGGCATGAGCCAAAGTGGGTATACTTAAATGGCCTTCGTCCTGGTACTGATTATTCTCAGCTAGTGTGGCCAGCCTGGTTTGCAGGTGTTTCCTCTAGATCCAGAAAATGGGCCTGGGCCAAGGCCACATCTGAGTGGTTAGCAAGCATGTTCCCTCCCCCTCTCCCCAGGCTGTGGTCCATATGAATGGGAAGGAGGTGAGCGGACGGCTGCTGTATGCGAGCCGGGCCCAGAAGCGCGTGGAGCGGCAGAATGAACTGAAGCGCAGGTTTGAGCAGATGAAGCAGGACCGGCTGAGCCGTTACCAGGTGAGGTCAGGCTTCCTGGTGGCAGCCATTTCTGGATGAGAGCAGCTGTGTGTCGGCGGCTCTGAGTGGTGACTGTTTCTTCTAGTGATCCTACTTCCAGGCACTTGGCTCAAGGCAGGAATTCATGAGCCTGGGATGGTTCCCACTGCCTGATTTATAACAGTGAGAAACTGGGCACAACCCAACTTCGCAGCCATGATAGGAGTTAGTAGGGGTGCTGGGGACCTTTTGGTTATAATAATCCTTCATATGGGACTGGTTAGCATCCAACCCTGCCCACTCAATCCTGGTTGCATCCTCTGGTCTCAGACAACCAGAGTATCCCTTATACTGCCAAATTCCCCTAGAGGAAATCCTACTCCTGGTTGAGAATAATTAGGCCAAATGTGTTACATCCAAAAGTTGGAATATTGGACAGCCTTTGAATTATATGGAGTCAATAATTTAATTAAAGTGGATATTGTAGATCAGTGCAATTTAAAACTTCATTGGGAAGTAAACCCCTCTAAGATTTTTTTTTGAGATGGAGTCTTGCTCTGTCGCCCAGGCTGGAGTACAATGGCATGATCTCGGCTCACTGAAGCCTCTGCCTCCTAGGTTCAAGCAGTTCTTCTGTCTCAGCCTCCTGATTAGTTGGTATTACTGGCATGCACCACCATGCCCGGCTAATTTTTGTATTTTTAGTAGAGACGGTGTTTCACCATGTTGCCCAGGCTGGTCTCCAACTCCTGACCTCGTGATCTGCCCACCTCAGCCTCCCAAAGCGCTGGGATTACAGGCGTGAGCCACTGTGCCTGGCCCCCCTCTAAGATTTTTCATAAAAGTTCTAAATCTTTCATGGAGAGGGGCATATAAATACACACATCCACACAAAAACACGCACAGATACTCAGTTCTCAGTGAGGAGCAGTTTTGCTTCCTGGGGGATATTTGTCAGTGTCTAGAATTTTCATTGTCATGTGGGTGGTAGAGTGCTACTGTTATCTACTGGGTAGAGGCCAGGGATGCTGGCAGACATCCTATAGAGCCCAGGACAACGCTACAGCAAAGAGCTATCTGGCACAAAATGTCACTAGGGCTGAAGCTGAGAAACACATACGTCCCTCTGTATACATACAACATGTCCAGGGGCTTACAGACCCACAGAACAAAATACTCATCATGTAATCTGTGAGAGCAGGATGCCATGCTGTACAACTGTGTGGTCCCTGTTCTCTTGTGCATTCACACGCTGTCGTGTTTGGGAGGTCTGGAAGGAGAAAAGGCAAGGTGCTAGAGGCAGCTGTCACTCAACAGTGAGGCGCACAGGCTCTGAAGTTAGGCTGCCTGGGTTGCCCTGGCTCTGCCACTTAGCTACTGGATGATTGGGGGCAACTTACTTAGCCCCTTTGTGTTTCAGTTTTGTCTGTAAAACATGGATAAAAGTTTCCTTCACTCAGGGTTGTTGTAAGGATTAAAAATCAGAATGTGAGCCAGGCACAGTGGCTTATGCCTGTAATCCCAGCACTTTGGAAGGCCAAGGTGGGTGGATCATCTGAGGTTGAGAGTTTGAGACCAGCCTGACCAGCATGGAGAAACCTTATCTCTAACAAAAATACAAAACATTAGCTGGGTGTGGTGGCAGGCACCTGTAATCTCAACTGCTTGGGAGGCTGAGGCAGGAGAATCACTTTAACCTGGGAGGTGGAGGTTGTGGTGAGCCAAGATCGCACCACCTCACTCCAGCCTGGCAACAGAGCAAGACTCTGTGTCAAAAAAAAAAAAAAAATCAAAATGTGGCCTGGTGTGGTGGCTCACGCCTGTAATCCCAGCACTTTGGGAAGTCAAGGTGGGCGGATCACCTGAGGTCAGAAGAATGGCCTGACCAATATGGTAAAATCTCATCTCTACTAAAAAATATAAAGTTAGCTGGGCCTGGTTGCACATGCCTGTATTCCCAGCTACTTGGGAGGCTGAGGCAGGAGAATCACTTGAACCCGGAAGGCAGAGGTTGCAGTGAACCAAGATCACACCATTGTACTCCAGCCTGGGCAACAAGAATGAAAATCTGTCTCAAAAAAAAAAAAAAAATCTGTTTAAAAAAAAAAAGTCAAACATTTTGATTTTTTTTGTCTAAAAAACCAAAAATCAAAATGTATGAGAAAGCTTAGAGTGGCACCTGGCGCCAGCATGAGTAAGTGCCCAAGGTTCCTGGGCTGGCCGGTGGTAGAGGGGCAGCTCGCCTGTGTTGGGGCTGGTCACGGGCCAGCCGGCAAGGAGCTCTGCCTCCTGCTGCCCGACATCTGACATCTGGAGAGCTCTGCTTGGGCCTGCCCTGGACCTCAGCCTGCTGTGGGACCTGGGACATCCTCGTGGATGTGGTGAGGCTGGCACCAGTGCAGGGGCATGAGAACTGCAGGGGCATTAGGGATGTGGGGGCTATAGCTTGCAGGTGATGGGCATGCTGAGGGATGGGGGTACCTGGTTGCTGAGGGAGACAGGGAGCAGGAGGCTGGGCTGGTGGGGCTTCCCATGCCCCCTGTGCCTGTGTCTCCCCAAGGCAGTGGGGGCTTGGAGGGGAAGGGGCTATCCAACAGTTTCCCTTCCCTCCAGGGCGTGAACTTGTACGTGAAGAACCTGGATGACTCCATTGATGACGACAAACTGAGGAAAGAGTTCTCTCCCTATGGAGTGATTACTAGTGCGAAGGTGAGGGTTGGGGGCATCTCTGGGGGACAGTGTTTCCCTCCATCGTCTCACCACCATCCCCACACAACCCTGCCCCTCCGCCCTCTTGTGCAGCAGTCTCTGAGGGGTTGGTGCCAGGTACCCCTTCTGGGGCTCTGCTGACCCCGTTGGAGTTTGTAGCCCATCTGCAGCCTTGTCTGGGCTGGAGGGGAAGAGGGTAAAAATATAGTCCCAGTCACACAGCTAGACTTGGGGCTCACTGTAACCTTGGCATTTATTGAGTGCCTACTAGATGCCAGATTCCAGAAATTCACATCTTAGTATTTCTATTGACTTCTGTTGTCTGGCCTCTGCCAGTGACATCATCCTCCTGGGTCTCCGTTTTCCCATCTGGAAAGTGAGAGGGCTGGACTCCGTCACTTCATTTGTTCTTCCCTATTTCTGGAGCATCAACTCTGTACCCAACCCTGTTAGGCCCCTGAGATGTGACAACTGGCCCATCTTTTCAGCAGCTCTGTGAGCTTCAGCAGGTGTCCTCTTATAGATGAGGACACTGGTGCTTGCTGGATGGCTCTTGACCCTGGCTTCTCATTACAACCCCCTGGGCAATTCTTAAATATACATCCCTGAGTCAGTGATGGAATGTGGATCTCCAGGGTGTAGGACCTGGGCTTTTGATTTTTTTGTTATTTATTTATTTATATTTGAGACGGAGTCTTGCTCTGTTGCCCAGGCTGGGGTGCAGTGGCACGACCATGGCTCGCTGCAAACTCCACCTCCCAGGTTGAAGCAATTCTCCTGCCTCAGCCTCCCAAGTAGCTGGGACTACAGGCGCACACCACCATACCTGCCTCATTTTTGTGTTTTTAGTAGAGACGGGGTTTTGCCATGTTGGCCAGCTGCTCTCAAACTACTGACCTCAGGTGATTCACCTGCCTCAGCCTCCCAAAGTGCTGGGATTACAGGCGTGAGCCACGGTGCTTGGCCTTTATTTTTCTTTAAGAAGCTCCCAGATGGTTTTAAGATGACCCAGTGTTTATTCATTCTGTACTTAAATACCTGCTGTTTTACCAGGCTCTGTGGGAAACAGGAACACATCAGATATGATCCCTGCTTTCAAGTAGCTTATAGTCTAGTGAGGAAGTCAGCCCATCACTAACTCAAATGGATTATAAGATGGGGGATAATTTGGGAGGCAGAGCTACAGGAGCTCAGTGGAACAGGAGGGAGGGCTGCCTGGAAGAAGTGGCAGTAGCAGGAGTGTTTGACTTGGCTGTGAGGAGGTAGGGAGCTGGGGTGGGAATGAGGAATTTTCCAAAGAGATCAGTGTAGGTGATAGGGTGGGGGACCCGCCTGTATAATGGGATGATTGGGTTCTGAGGAAACTGGTCTAGAAGTTCTCTTGGGTAATGAGTCCAGTTTTAAACATCCTTCAGGGAGCCTTGTGTTTGGAGGAAAAAAACGTTGTCTTTTAGGTTAAGGGCCTTTTGAAAAATGTGAGAGAAGCCTGTGGCACATGTAAATTAGCCATAAGTAAATTTGATTAAACATCATCAAAAGCTATCGGTCCTCTTTCCCAGCAAATGCATACACATTTGATGTAATAACATGGTTGAAAGCTGGGATTTTAAAGTTAATCAGAGCTAAATGTAAATCCCAGTCCTACCATTACCTAGCACTAGAGTCTGAGGCCAGTGGCTTTGCTTTTTGGACCTTGTTTACCCACCTATAAAATGGGAGCAACACTGCTCACCTCTCGAGGTGTCCTGAGAACTACTAAAGAGGCTGCATGTAGAGCATCTACATTCAATAAGTAGTGAGATAGTGATTGTTGTAATTATTCATCACACACCTTACATACAGTTTCAGGAGATGGACTTCTTGAGTACTCCTGGAACAAAGGAAATGTGTAAATTTGGATTCCTTAGAGTTAAGGCACACCTAGGGTGACCATCTTTTTAACAGGCCAAAAAACTGTATATATCTTATACAAATTTTTTTTTTTTTGAGACAGAGTTTCCCTCTTGTCGCCCAGGCTGGAGTGCAGCCGCGTGATCTTGGCTCACTGCAACCTCTCCCTCCTGGGTTCAAGCAATTCTCCTTCCTCAGCCTTCTGAATAGTTGGGATTACAGGTGCCCGCCACCAAGCCCAGCTAATTTTTGTATTTTTAGTAGAGTTTTGACAGGGTTTCACCATGTTGGTCAGGCTGGTCTTGAATTCCTGGCCTCAGGTGATCTGCCTTCCTTGGCCTCCCAAAGTGTTGAAATTACAAGCATGAGCCACTATGCCCATCCTATCTTATAAAATTTTATATATTTTGGTTTATTATTATTTTTTATTTGAGACAGGTTCTTTTTCTGTTGCCCAGGCTGGAGTGCAGTGGTGTGATCATGGCATGTTGCAACCTCCTGGGCTCAAGTGATCCTCTCACCTGAGCCTCCCAAGTAGCTGGGACCACAGGTGTGTTCCACCATGCCCAGCTGATTTTTTGAAAACAATTTTTGGTAGAGATGGGGTTTTGCTTATGTTACCCAGGCTTGTCTCAAACTGCTGGGCTCAAGCAGTCCTCCCACCTCAGCCTCCCAAAGTGCTGGGATTATAGGCATGAGCCACTGTATCTGGACTATATTTTGTTTTATATAAAAAATGATTATAAAAATTAAAGGGATTAATGAATATAAATACTTATACCACTATCAAGTTCATGGTAAGCTCTGCATAAGTGTTAGTTTTGCTAAATTTTATCATTATTAACTATCAGAAATTCTTAACTATCCATCTATCTATCTATCTATATATATATATATATATATTTTTTTTTTTTTTTTTTTGAGACAGAGTTTCTCACTCTTGTTGCTCAGGCTGGAGTGCAATGGTGTGATCTTGGCTCACTGCAACCTCCACCTCCTGGGTTCAAGAGATTCTCCTGCTTCAGCCTCCTGAGTAGCCGGGATTACAGGTGCCTGCCACTGCACCCAGCTAATTTTTTGTATTTTTAGTAGAGATGGCATTTTACTGTGTTGGTCAGGCTGGTCTCGAACTCCTGATCTCAGGTGATCCACCCACCTCGGCCTCCCAAAGTGCTGGAATTATAGGCATGAGCCACCGCACCTGGCCCTTTGGCTGTTTGATGAAGCCTGTGGACCCCTTCTAAGAATATTTTTTAAAAACTGTTTTTGAGACAGGGTCTTGCTCTGTCGCCCAGGCTGGAATGCAGTGGTGCCATCACAGCTTACTGCAGCCTCCAACTCCTGGCATCAAGCAATCCTCCTGCCTCAGCCTCCCAAGTAGCTGAGACTATAGGAGCTCCAGTATGCCTGGCTAATTATTTTTTGTATTGCCCAGGCTGGTCTCAAATTCCTGGGCTCAAGTAATTCTTCCACTTCAGCTTCCCAAAAATAGGAATGAGCCACCAAACCTGGGTCTAAGAATATTTTTAAATGCATAAAATAAAATTCATAGGCTTACAAAAAAAATTATATTGAAAATATGTAATGGTGAAAATACTAAAGTGACAGTGGTATGTGCTTTTATTCTTTTTTTTTAAATTTTTATCTTTTTTTTTGAGATGAAGTCCTGCTCTGTCACCCAGGCTGGAGTGCAGTGGTGTGATCTTGACTCACTACAATCTCTGCCTCCCAGGTTCAAGAACCCGGGTTCTGCCTCAACCTCCTGAGTAGCTGAGATTACAGGTGCCCACCACCACTCCCAGCTGATTTTTTGCATATTTTTAGTAGAGATGGGGTTTCACCATGTTGGCCAGGCTGGTCTTGAACTCCTGACCTCAGGTGATCTGCTCACCTCAGCCTCCCAAAGTGCTGGGATTATAGGTGTGAGCCACCGCACCTGGCTAAGATTAGCAATAATTAATGTAATATGAAAATATTTTCTTCATGACAAAGTCATAGGCATGACTAATACTGCTAGAATTTTTTTTGTTGTTGCTCATATTCATAATAGAAGGAAATGCTAATGTGAAAATAAAGATGTTACTTTTCTCCAATCCAGGTTCACAGACCCCCTAAATTATATCCTTGACCTCCCTGAGGGGGATCTATGGACTCTCAGATTAAGACCTCTGTACTGAAGGATAGCAGAGTACAGTGTGAAAATTACTGATTAAGAGCATGGGCTCTCCAGGAGTTCAAGCCCAGCCTGCACAATAGGATGAGAGCTCATCTTTACAAAAAACAAACAAAAGTAACTAGGCATGGTGGTGTGTGCCTGTAGTCCCAGCTACTTGGGAGACTGAGGTGAGAGGATCACTTGAGCCCAGGAGGTCGAGGATGCAGTGAGCTGAGATTGCACCACTGCACTCCGGCCTGAGTGACAGAGTGAGATCCTAACTCAAAAAAAAAAAAAAAAAAAAAAAAGGAAAAAAAGAGCATAGGCTCTAATAGTGCAGATTTTTAAAATAACTCTAATTTTTAAGGTATGTGTGATCCAGGCCAGTGTCTTGACCCTAAAAAAGGTTAAAAACCCAGGGCCAGGTCTAGTGGCTCCTGCCTATAATCCCTGCACCTTGGGAGACCTAGGCAAGAGGATCTCTTGAGACCAGCCTGGGCAACATAGTGACAGCTGATCTCTACAAACTTAAAAAAAAAAAAATTAGCTGGGTGTGGTGGCATGTACCTATAGCCCTAACTACTTGGGAGGCTGAGGCAGGAGGATCCCTTGAGACCAGGAGTTTGAGGCTGCAGTGAGCTATGATCATACCCCTCCACTCCAGCCTGGATGACAGAGTGCCATCTCTTAAAAAAAAAAAAAGTTACAAACCCTAAATGCCATGTGGGTTGGATCCTGGAAGAGAAAATGAATATTAGGGGAAAAAAGAGTGAAAATCCAATGAAGCCTGGAGTGCACTTAATAGCATTGCAGCTAATAGGAGCTAATAGTATAATAGTTAATAGCATTGCACCAGTGTTAATGTTGTCATTTTGAAAAATGTGCCATGTTCACATTGGGGGAAGCTGGACAAAAGATATGCAGCAGGCCGGGCCCAGTGGCTCACACCTGTAATCCCAGCACTTTGGGAGGCTGAGGCAGGTGGATCATTTGAGATCAAGAGTTAAGACCAGCCTGGCCAGCACGGTGAAACCCTGTCTCTACTAAAAATACAAAAATTAGCTGGGTGTGGTGGCGCACACCTGTAGTCCCATCTACCCAGGAGGCTGAGGCAGGAGAATCGTTTGAACCCAGGAGGCTGAGGTCGCGGTTAGCCGAGATCGCACCACTACACTCCAGCCTGGGTGACAGAGTGAGACTTGGTCTCAAAAAACAAACAAAAGACAGCAACCCTCTGTAAAATTTTTGTGACTTTTTCTGTAAATCTAAATTTACTCCAAAATAAAAAGGTTATTTTAACAAAAAGGCTAAGAACCTCTGTCCCAAATTCTTAAAGAACTTGGCTTACTTAGCAGAGGCAATAGCAGCTTACCAGAACAGTGTGTTGGGCCGAGTCCTGGCTAGTGTATGAACCACTGGCTGAGTGACTCTGGACAAGTCACTCTTTCGAATCTCTCTTATCCCAGCTGCAAAGTAGGATCTGTGATGCCTCCTGCATCAGGGGGGTTGTACATGTGAGATGTGAAGACATGTAAAGTATCTGGCATGCAGCAGGCCTCAGTAGATGGGGGTGCATGCTACATCCCTTCATCACCGCTCAGTAAACAGGAGTGTGTGCTCCATCCCTCCATCACCGCTCAGTAAATGGGGGTGCACCCTGCATCGCTTCATTACCATTCAGTAAACGGGGGTGCACGCTACATACCTCAAACGCAGCTCTGTAAACGGTGGTGCACACTACTTCCCTCTATCACAGCTCAGTAAATGGGGGTACACGCTATATCCCGCCATCCCCGCTCAGTAAACAGGGGTGCACGCTACATCTCTCAGTCACAGCTTTCTCTCGGGCCTGCCTAGTGCTGGGCTTTGCCCCTGGGGAGGAGGGAGGCAGTGCAGCCCCAGGAACCTTCCTTCCCCACCCCAGCAGCTCTTGTCTTGTCTTGCTTTTAGGTGATGACAGAGGGTAGCCACAGCAAGGGGTTTGGCTTTGTGTGTTTTTCCTCCCCAGAAGAGGCGACAAAGGCCGTGACAGAGATGAACGGGCGCATCGTGGGCACCAAGCCACTCTACGTGGCACTGGCCCAGCGCAAAGAGGAGCGGAAGGCCATCTTGACCAACCAGTACATGCAGCGCCTCTCCACCATGCGGACCCTGAGCAACCCCCTCTTGGGCTCCTTTCAGCAGCCCTCAAGCTACTTCCTGCCTGCCGTGCCCCAGGTGATGGCCTGCCCACAGCTCCCACCACAGCCTTCCCCACTGCCCCAGCCAGGCAGAGCGTGAAGACTAGAGTTCCTAGGCGAATGGAAGTTCCCAGCTTGCTTCAGCCGAGAACGAAGACTGCCGAGTTCTTCGTTTCCCCGTCCATAAAAGGGAGAGATAGTGTTAGTCAAATGACATTTTCCAGTCTGAGAGAAGCTCGTGAACGTTGTGCTAAAAAAGACTCTCAATGATGCAGTAAGCTTGGGAAATGATGCATTAAGCAAATTAAACCTACATTTTCTTTTCTTTTTTTTTTTTTTAAGACAGGGTCTCAGTGTCACCCAGGCTGGAGAGCAATGGTGTGATCATGGCTCACTGCAGCCTTGAATTCCTGGGCTTGAGTGATCCTCCCACTTGAGTCTCCTGAGTAGCTGGGACTACAGGTGCATGCCGCCATGCCCAGCTAATTTTTTTTTGTTTATTTTAAAGAAGGGGGTCTCACCATGTTGTCCAGGCTGGTCTCAAACTCCTGGGCTCAAGCAATCCTCTTGCCTTGGCCTCCCAAAGTCCTGGCATTACAGGAATGAGCCCACCTTGTGCCCTGCCCTATATATTTTTTTAAATTAATTTTTGTTTGTTTTGGAGACAGTCTTGCTTGCTCTGTTGCCCAGAATGGAGTGCTGTGATGCCATCTCGGTTCACTGCAACCTCCACCTTCTGGATTCAAGCGATTCGCGTGCCTCAGCCTCCTGAGTAGCTGGGATTCCAAGTATGTGCCACCATACTTGACTAATTTTTTGTCTTTTTAGTAGAGACGGAATTTCACCATGTTGGCCATGCTGGACTTGAACTCCTGACTTCAAGTGATCTGCCCTCCTTGGCCTCCCAAAGTGCTGGGATTACAGGCATGAGCCACCATGCCTGGCCCTAGGTTTCTTTACTATCTACATTATTCTACCCTAATATGCCAATATCTGTGACTCTCCAAAACAGGCACAGATTATGTAGCATTTCCCCAGCTTAGATGGTCGTTTTTTGTGGGTTGCCTGTTAACATCTCCCCTGGATGTTAATGTTCTGAGGAGCATGGTTTGGGAAAGGACCTTGTGGAGCTTAGAGGAAGTAGAAAGATGTCAGCCATTAACGGCCACCAGGGTGAGAACATTACTCTCCTTTTAGCAATTGCTTAAGCTGGCACAAGTTGGAGTAAGATGTCACCCTTTTTATCCAGGTCATTGGGCTAGCTGACAAGGAGCCAAGATTGAAATCTAAGATCTTTGCCCTGGAGGATTCAGGGCTAATGGACATCCTGAGATGGGATGAAGGAGCTTTCATTCTAGCCTTGTAGGTCTTTACTCACCAGTCCACTGCAGGGGCCAGTGGTGTTCCTGCCAGGGTGTCCCTGAGGAGGTGTAGCTTCTCACTGACCCTGCCGCCAAGCCCCTCATCCTGGGTCTTCTTCTCCCATGCAGCCTCCAGCCCAGGCTGCATACTATGGCTGTGGCCCAGTGACACCCACCCAGCCTGCCCCCAGGTGGACGTCCCAGCCACCTAGACCTTCCTGTGAGTGACCCAGTCCCTTTTACTCTCAGACTGGCCCATTGGCATGGGCCCCGTGAGGCAGTCATAACACAGGGAAGAAACCTGACTCTGCCACTTCCCAGGGTGGGTGACTTCACTTCTCTGAGCCTCAGTTTCCTCTTCTGAGCATGGGCCTGAATGAGATGTGTGTAAAGTGCCAAGCGCTGGCGTGAGCCAGTGAAAGACACGCAGTTAGCCAGTAGCAGTCATCGCCAGACTCCTCTGATTTGTGACTCTGAAAATTCTTGTAAAGCTGAGAAAATGAAATTCCTCTGGCTATCTTGTTGACCAAAGGCCCTCCTCTCTAAGAGTGAAATGCACACTCACTTGAAACTGTCTTGAGGGACTAAGGTGTCTGATCATGGTACTTATGCATTTGGGGGCTCTGGGTAGACATGAGCTGGCTGTGAAATTGCAGATTTCTACACCCTCTTCCTGGAGTTCTGGGTCTAGGTGAATTGACTCCTGTTTCTGTTATGAATGTTCTAGTTTTCCTTCCCATTCTTTTGGTGGCCCTGGAAGCTTCCAGGCACAGCATGCCACCCTGATGATTCCCCCGACTCCATCCAATTTTTGTCTCTCTGTGGTGTCTGCGCCACAAGCTGCCTACCCTCCAGGTGCCTCGATGGTTCGGCCACCAGTCATGCCTCGGTGCCCCCCGGCCCACATCAGCGGTGTCAGGCAGGCCTCCACCCAGGTGCCACGCACGGTGCCCCACACCCAGAGAGTAGGTGAGTATGGGTAGGGCCAAGGGGAATGGGGGTGGGGCAAGGTTGGCACTGGGAGTCAGGACCAACCTCCATGGTGCCCTTGCCATAAGCCCTCTTGGTGGGCAAGGCCGACTTTGCAGACTGTCTGTAGCATGGTAGTTAGCTTGGCCTCCAGTCCCTGGGGCCAACTCACTCTGTGGCCCTTTGCTGAACTACCGTATCCAATCACCTAATCTTTAAAATGGGGACAAAAATAGTACTCCCCCACTTTGTTGTTGAGGATTTTTAAAAAAATGTTTTTAATTTTTTTTTGAGACCGAGTTACCCATGCTAGAGTGTAATGGACTGATCTTGGTTCACTGCAACCTCCGCCTCCCGGGTTCTAAGCGATTCTCCTGCCTCCGCCTCCCGAGTAGCTGGGACTACAGGCATGCACCACCATACCTAGCTAATTTTTGTATTTTCAGTAGAGATGGGGTTTCACCATGTTGGCCAGGCTGGTCTCAAACTCCTGACCTCAGGTGATCCATCCACCTCGGCCTCCCATCAAAGTGCTGGGATTACAGGCGTGAGTCACCACACCCGGCTTGTTGTTGAGGATTAATGAGATCACGCATGCAAGGGCTTAGCACTGGGCCTGAAGCCTGGTAAATATTGCAGCAACCATAAACAAGGGTGTAGATTTTGGCTGTACGACATGCATGTCTGTTTCTTCATTCTGCAAAAGTTCTTACATCCACAGTGTGCTGACTCCAAGCTCAGCACTGGAGGTGCTGCATGAATGAGACATACTCAGTCCCTGGCCATAGGTTCCTGCCAGGCCCTGACACCCCTGCTTCTTTCTTTTTTTATCGTGGTAAAATTCATATAACAAAATTTATCACTTAACTATTTTTCAGTGTACAGGTCAATGGCATTAAGTATATTCACACTGTTATGCAGAATCACCACTGTCCACTCTCCAGAACTCTGTTCATCTTGCAGAGCTGAAATTCTGTACGTGTTAAACCATAACTTCTCATTCCTCCTCCTGCTAGCCCTTGGCAACTGCCATTTTACTTGTCTCTGTGAATCTGACTATTCTCAGTACCTCATGTAAGTGGAATCATAGAGTATTTGTCTTTTTGTAGCTGGCTTTTTTTTTTTTATTTCACATGTCAGAAGATGTATCCATGTTGTAGCGTGTGTCAGAATCTCCTTATTAAGGCTGAAAAATATTCCCTTGTATGCACAGACATCATTTTTACTTATTGATCTATCAATGGACATTTGGATTGCTTCTAGCCTTTGGGTATTGTAAATAATATTCTCTAGGTGTCTAGAGAATAAAGGCAGCGCCGGGCACGGTGGCTCACGCCTTTAATCCCAGCGCTTTAGGAGGCCGAGGCGGGCAGATCACGAGGTCGGGAGTTTGAGACCAGCCTGGCCAACATGGTGAAACCCCATCTCTACTAAAAATACAAAAATTAGCTGGACATGGTGGCACATGCCTGTAGTCCCAACTACTCGGGAGGCTGAGGCAGGAGAATTGCTTGAACCCAGGAGGCGGAGGTTTCAGTGAGCCAAGATCCTGCCACTGCTCTCCAGCCTGGTGACAGAGCGAGACTCCATCTCAAAAAAAAAAGAGAGAATAGAGGCAGCTTGGCCATAGTCACTCAGTAGGTGGGCCAGTGACAAAGCCGGACTTTTATCTCACATTGGACCTCCACTCAGGGTGTTTCCCAGCAGGCTAGCCAGCTCACAGCCCTCCTCTTCTTGCTCCAGAGTAGAACTAGCCACTCACCAATCATCTGTTTTTGAAATGAATGCTATGAAAATGGTTGTACAGGCTGGGCATTGTGGCTCATGCCTATAATCCCAGCACTTTGGGAGGCCAAGGCGGGCGGGTCATGAGATCAGGAGTTTGAGACCAGCCTGGCCAACATGGTGAAACTCTGTCTCTACTAAAAATACAAAAATTAGCCAGACATGGTGGCGTGTGCCTGTAATCCCAGCTACTTGGTAGGCTGAGGCAAGAGAATTGATTGGACTCGGGAGGCAGAGGTAGCAGTGAGCTGAGATCTCACCACTGCACTACAGCCTGGGTGACAGAATAAGACTCCGTATCAGAAAACAAAAAGAAAATGGTTGTACAAATAGCTCTTTGAAACCATGCTTTCAGTTCTTTTGGGTGTATACCTAGAGGTAAAATTGCTGGATGATATGGTAATTCTGCTTAATTTTTTGAGGAAGTCCTATACTGTTTTTCCATAGTGGGCACATTGTTTTACATTCCCATGACAGTGCACAGTGTTCTAATTTCTTTACATTCTTGTCAACACTTGTTATTTTCTGTTTTGGTTTTGTTTTGTTTTGTTTTTGGATAGCAGCTATTTGAATTCTGCTTATGTTTTTTTGCAGCCAACATTGGTACTCAGACCACAGGACCCAGTGGGGTAGAATGCTGTACGCCAGGCCGGCCTCTCCTGCCATGCAAGTGTTCCTCAGCAGCACACAGCACTGATCAGGTAAGACCAGCCCAGCCCCCTGCCCTTAGCCTGGGCTCCTGGATGCCTGGCTCAGAACTGTAGCTAGAGTGTTGGGCCTTGGCTTTTTTCTTTCCTTGGCTTGTAAAGTTTCATTTATTAATGTGTACAATCAAGAAGAGATCACTCTTACTGAGAGAAGGGGAAAGAGGGACAGCATCACGTTTTATTTACAATTTGTTTTGCCTCGGTTATTACCAAAATTAATTTGGATTTCCTTAGTATTTGTGATGAACAGCAAGGATAGGTATTCTAAGAATATGCTGATTATTGAAGGGATGTGCTTAATCTTCAAAACAGAAAATAGCTACTAGAATCAAAGACTGTATTTATCTCCCTGCCCTAAAAAAGGTCTAAAATTCAGCGTTATCATATCTTGTGTAGAAATGCAGTGTGTTTAATTTGAACTATTTCTTGCAAAATGAATGAGGCTCATGCCTGTAATTCCAGCACCTTGGGAGGCCGAGTCAGGCAGATCACAAGGTCAAGAGATCGAGACCATCCTGGCCAACATACTGAAACCCCGTCTCTACTAAAAATAAAAAAATAAGCTGGAGGTGGTGGCACATACCTGTAGTCCTGGCTACTCGGGAGCCTGAGGCAGGAGAATCGCTTGAAGCTGGGAGGCAGAGGTTGCAGTGAGCCACGATCATGCCACTGCACTCTAGCCTGGTGACAGGGTGAGACTCTGTCTCAAAAAAAAAAAAAAAGTCTTTAAATAGCAAAAATGCCTTTTTTTTTTTTTGACAGGGTCTCACTGTCACCCAGATTAGAGTGCAAGGGGTTGATCAAAGCTCCCTGCAGCCTCGAACTCCTAGGCTCAAGTGATCCTGCTGCCTCAGCCTCCAAGTACAGGCGGTTGACACTATGCCTGGCTAATTTTGTGTATTTTTTTGTAGAGACAGGGGTCTCATTATGTTGCCAAGGCTGATCTCAAACTCCTGGCCTCAGGCAGTCCTCCCACTTTGGCTTTCCAGAGTTCTAGGATTATAGGTGTGAGCCACCGCACCTGGCCAAAAATGCTTTAAAATTACCATGATGCAAAAGGGTGAGAAGTGTGCTGGGGACGTGTCCATAAAGCTACTTGATAAAAAGGGCTTTATTTGGCACAAAGTTATCAGTAACACAGGGCTTTCATTTATCATTGTACATCAGGGACCTTTATAATTTCATAGCAGGATAGCAAACATCTAGAGGCATGACTTTGTCTTCTAATCCACTTTGTCCTTGTTGGAGACTCTCCACCCCACCTGATCATCCTGACCCTGCCCGCTGTACCCCTCCTCCAGTGCCTCCCTGGCCTTGTGTTCACTTGCCAGGGTAAGTGTTTTGAGGACAGGCCTGTCCGTGGTGAGTAAGGGATGTGTCCCCGGCACCATGCAGGTCCAGGAACCAGCTGTGCATATCCCGGGACATGAGCCCCTGACTGCGTCCATGCTGGCTGCGGCGCCCCTGCATGAGCAAAAGCAGATGATTGGTGAGTGGCTGGTTCTCCTACTCTGGAGCAAGAAGAGGAGGGCTGTGAGCTGGCTAGCCTGCTGGGAAACACCCTGAGTGGAGGTCCAACGTCAGATTAAAGTCCAGCTTTGTCACTGGCCCACCTACTGAGTGACTATGGCCAAGCTGCCTCTATTCTCTTTTTTTTTTTTTTTGAGATGGAGTCTCGCTCTGTCGCCAGGCTGGAGAGCAGTGGCAGGATCTTGGCTCACTGAAACCTCTGCCTCCTGGGTTCAAGCAATTCTCCTGCCTCAGCCTCCCGAGTAGTTGGGACTACAGGCATGTGCCACCATGTCCAGCTAATTTTTGTATTTTTAGTAGAGATGGGGTTCACCATGTTGGCCAGGCTGGTCTCAAACTCCCGACCTCGTGATCTGCCCGCCTCAGCCTCCTAAAGCGCTGGGATTACAGGCGTGAGCCACCGTGCCCGGTGCTGCCTCTATTCTCTAGGCACCTATTCTCCTGTCTTAAAACCCTCGTCAGACTGGATGGTCCTGAGGTTTCTTCCAGCTCTGCTGTCCTAGGACTTTCAGGTTGCAAGACACTCCAGATGTGGGGAGATCAGGGCCCAGAAGGGAGGAGTAGGGGTATGGTCTTGGATTTCTGCTGAGAAATGGCCCATAGGTGGGTGTTAAAGTTCCTCACACCTCTCCTGAATGGGAGGAAACTGTCATTCACCAGTTTCCTAGTGCCCATTGCAGGGAGGTGGGGAATCTGCATTTGGTAAACACATGATGTTCCTCACAGATCTGGATTCCTTGTGCAATTCCTCTCCATCCCTAGTGTCCATGGCAGGCCCTGATAAAAATGCCACTAAGTGGACACAAGCTTGTTCCTGGTTGGCAGGTTCTTTAGTGCCTGGCCACCAGCAGACCCTTCACTGCAGGCCCCCATTACCACTGCCCCACTGTTTCCTCAGCTTACTTAGGATTTTGCCACGTTACCCCTTCCCCTCAGACCGAATTTCTTTTTCCTTTTTTGTCTGAAGTGGAGTATTGCTCTGTCACCAAGGCTGGAGTGCAGTGGCACAATCTTGGCTCACTGCAACCTCCACCTCCTGGGTTCAAGTGATTCTCCCGCCTCAGCCTCCTGAATAGCTGGGATTACAGGCACCTGCCACCACGCCTGTCTAATTTTTGTATTTTTAGTAGAGATGGGGTTTCACCATGTTGTCCAGGCTGGTCTCAAACTCCTGACTTCAGGAGATCTGCCTGCCTTGGCCTCCCAAAGTACTGTGATTACAGGCGTGACCTGCACCTGGCCTCACCTGGAACAATTTTAAATGAGCTTAATGGAAGTAGAAGGCTTTGTCAGTAGTAGTTAGTAATAGTAGCAGAAAGTAAACATCTTCACTTTCTTCATAGAAGACCCCTTCCGCCCCCACTTAAGGCACCCATCCTGGCTGGGCCCTGCACACATTGCTGAGATGGGCTGACCACCAATACCAAGCAGGCCCTGTCATTAGAAATACCTGATGTTAGAAGATCAGGTATTAAACATCACAGCCTAGGAGGCGCAGTTCTGGGAGAAGAACCCGTATGTCCTCAGTGCTCCACTCCATACCAGCCCTGGGATGCTGGGGTGTGAGCCAGGCAGGTGCATGAACCATTAGAGGGTATTCCACACAGGGGAGCGTCTCTACCCCCTTATCCATGATGTCCACACCCAGCTGGCTGGCAAGATCACGGGCATGCTGCTGGAGATTGACAACTCGGAGCTATTGCTCATGCTGGAGTCTCCAGAGTCCCTCCATGCCAAGGTAAGCAGGAGCCAGCCTGGGTAGCAGGGAGCCTGAGGGGGCCAGGAGGAGAGCTAAGGACAAGGGCTCTCCTATTGGAGCTAGTGGACAGCTGTTTGGCCAGATAAAGTGTTTGTTCTTGCTGATACCTGAAGGCCTGCTGAATCTTAGAGTGGAGGGGGCCTTAGGTAAGGGTTTGCTACTTCAGCCCCTCCATAGACTAATTCTGTGTTATTCCGTAGGCAGGGTTTTGGTACAAGGAAGTGTGTTCTGACTGAGTGTATGGGTTAGGATTTTTCCAGCTGTTCAACAGTGTACCTGTGTCAAAGGTGACAGGGCCATGGGATCTTGAAGTAGCGGTGGATTTCCACAGAAACACTGTGGATGCAGGAAGATCCTGTGTCCAGGATGCTGAGCCAGGGGGAGGTCAAGACTCTTCTGGGACCTGCTGGGACAGCTGCACTAAGCCCCTCCCACTCCTGTCCCACAGATAGATGAGGCAGTGGCCGTGCTGCAGGCACACCAGGCTGTGGAGCAGCCGAAGGCGTTCATGCACTGAAACCAGGTGGGTGGAATGATGACAGGAGCAGCTGAGCCTGGGAGAAGCCGTTAAGGAACTAGGCAGGGACTGACTTTCACAAACACACAGAGATTCGTGCTGTGTCCCTGGCTTTCTCCGAAGTACCAAGGAGTCTGGAGGAAGTTGTGAGAATCAGAGGAGATGATTAACTGTGATCGGAATGGGGGGTGGAGGTGACGGTGCAGGGTGAAGGAGGTGCCCTCTTGCCAGCTGCCCTGCCTGGCTTCATGCAGCATAGGTTGGGCTTTCCTGGGGCCCTGCCTGGCTCCATTCTGCCCTCCTGAAGGCCTGGCTGGGATGAAACCACCTTCTTTATTGAAGACCAGGTGTCTGCCATACTTTAAAAACACTTATTTTTACCTTTTTATCCTCAGAAAAGGAAATCCTCGCTTCCATGGCTGCCAAAAGGACAGTGTTTCTGGCTCTCAGCCCTAAGGCCCTGCAAACTCTAACTTATTTCCCAATTAGTCTGTATCTATACTTGGGCTCTGTATGTGAATGAAGGTTGGTCACCCATCCAGCCTATTACCTTTTGCTTTGTGTATTAAAAGTGCTGCAAAATCTGCCTTGCCTCCCAGGAGGCCCTTTTGTGTCTGAAGGAGGTGGGGACAGAGCAAAGGGTAGACATGACTGGGTTCGGGCTGTGGCTACAAGAAACAAAAACCCAGGTGGATGCAGTGGCTCACGCCTATAATTCCAGCACTATGGGAGGCTGAGGTGGGCAGATCACCTGAGGTTGGGAGTTTGAGACCAGCCTGACCAATGAGGAGAAACCCCGTCTCTACTAAAAATACAAAAAATCAGCCAAGCGTGGTGGTCCATGCCTGTAATCCCAGCTACTTGGGAGGCTGAGGCAGGAGAATCGCTTGAACCAGAGGTTGCAGTGAGCCAAGATTGCGCCATTGCACTCTAGCCTGGGCAACATGAATGAAACCATCTCAAAAAGAAACAGAAACCCAAAGGAGTACTGAAGTACACAGAGTGTATATACACAAGAGCAGGAAAAGTTTCAGGAGCTGATCCATCAGTGGTACAGTGGATGATGACATCAGTATCACACAATAGACCAGAGCTACAGGGGCCTCCATCTGATGTGCACAGCGTCCCTGGCTTGGGCACCCTGCAGGGCAAACACCCAGTTGCTTCTCGGCTCCAGGTTGGCTAAGGGGCTGTGTAACATAATTAAAAAGAAGAACCCTTGTAGGAATGCTGTAGGGTACCTTACCAGGTTAGGACCGTCCTCCCCTACAGGCAATGGGGAAGTTTCTCGAAAAGCTTCTTCGGGACAGTTAGTGCTCACCTCCTATCAGGGATGTACAGTCCAGGTCTTTGCTCTCTCCTATACCTGAGCAGCCAAATGAAAGTGGCCACTGTGACCCAAGCAGACTGGGTTCTGCTAAAAATTCACCAGCAACAAATTTAACTGAGTCCTCAAGGCGCTGCTCTGCCACTTTCAGCTCCTCACTCTTCCTGTTCTCCACTCCACAAACCTCCAACCCATCTTTGCCACACCCTGCCCACTTCTCTGGCTGCTTCTAATCTGCTCCCTGTGCAGATCCATCATCTTTTCCCCAAATGCTGACTGCTGGCATTTCCTTAGTCTCAGTCCTGGGCCCTCTCCTTTCTTCATGCCATGCTCTCCTCAGCAATCTAATTTTCAAACACATCTTCAATTTGCACCCAGTCTAGGATGACTCCCCGTTTTCTTCTTCAGTCAACTCTTAAGAGTACCTGAGTCACCTCTCTCACATTCCACAGCCTACCTGCCATCAGCTCCTGATTATCTCAGTAACATGTCTAAAATCAAGCTTATGATTTAACTAAGTTCTCCTTCCTTCTCATTTTTTTTTTTTTTTTTTGAGATGGAGTCTCGCTCTGTCACCCAGGCTGGAGTGCAGTGGTGCAACCTCTGCTCACTGCAACCTCCGCCTCCTGGGTTCAAACAATTCTCCTGTCTCTAGCTGGGACTACAGGTATGTGCCACCACCTGGCTAATTTTTGTATTTTTAGTAGAGATGAGGTTTTACCATATTGGTCAGGATGATCTCTAACTCCTGACCTCAGGTGATCCACCCGCCTTTGCCTCACCGTGTTGGTGAGCCACCACGCTCAGCCTTATTCTGATTCTCTCTTCTAGTGGTGTTCTGTCTCCATAAATGGCCCCACCATTCTGTTACAAAAGCCAGAACTGGAGGGTTTCCCCAGCCCTGCTGCCACACACTTTCTCTCCTCCCATCTTTCATAGAAAATCCATCAATATTACCTCCTACCAAATCCAAATCCACTCCCACTACCGAGTGGAATAAATCCACTAGCTCGAGCTAAGCTCAACCCCTGCTCTCACTGCCTTCCACTGGTTAACTGCACCTACCCTGGCCCTCCTGCAATCTGGCCTCCACCATGCAGTTTTAAGGCTTTTTTTCAAAATGCCTAATGTCTCATCCTTGCATAAATCCTGCAGTAGCTTCCCATGATTAGAATAAGGACCACTTTACACAGCCTTGGAGACCCTGCATGATCTGCTCCCAAGTAGGACTCTGCCCTGTCATTTCCACATAACGGTGTTTTACCTTCTCTGGGAGTGGGGTAGAATTCCATCACAATCGTTAAGACACAGTTGATAGCTGTGTGTCCCTTTCCTAGAAACATTAACCTATGAGAAAGAGAAATTTTATTCTTCGAAGCCTTTCTGGAAAAGACTGATGATAGTAAGTTTCAAAGATGAGTGATGGGGATGAGGAAGCTTATCATGTCGTGTTCATCAGAAATTTCTGAAGTACAAAACAAGTAGCCTCTTCGGGTTGTGCCAGCCCTACCCTGTGTCTTTACTAGCATATCAAGTTGCTTGCCCTCTAGAGCTCAGAACGATATAAATCAGTTGTGAGTGGATGTCACGAAACTTTCCTCACGTCAGTCCTGCCTGCTTATGAGGCAATAAAAGGGGTACAGTGCCCCACTTTGAAACTGTCCCTTGATGGTGCCCATGGGGTTCGTCTGACTCTCAACTCTGCTTCCGCCTGGATGTTTCTGATGGCTCAGATGACAGACTCATCCTTAAGAGCGCTCAGAGGTGCCGTGCTGAGTGCTGCTTAGCATTATGTGATGGGAGCCAAGGGATGATCAAAACCCTTTGCTCTGCTCTGTGGAATCCTGAAACTCCACTTCCATAGGGTGAAAATCAGCCCAGGAAAGCGAGACAGCACTTGATTCTGGCTAGGTCCTAAAGCACTCTCCAGCCTCACCACATCCCACGTTTTGTGAACTTGATTGGCCCTTTTAAGTCCCTGTACTTACTGGCCGTGCTCCCAGTGAGGGCCTTATACATGCCGTCTGTCCACGGTGCTTTTCCCTCCCCTCTTCACTCATTAACCTCCCGGTTTGGAATTCAAGCTTTACTTACTCAGCTACCTCCTTCCCTCCACTGCATCGAATTTCCCCTTTTAGGAAGGGAAATCACTGACGACCACTTCACAACACTTAGGCAAGCTGCAGTTTTACATGTGTGTGGTTAACTTCTTGCCTTCCCACTAGACTGCCAGCCCACTGAGAGCAGGGGCTATGTCTATTCACTGCTGTCTCCCTAGCGCTATTTGCAGTGCCTGGCCCATCCAGACGTTTCAATACATTTGTTCAACAAATGAATGAATGCCCAGTAAGCAATAGCTTTTATTATTACTACAAAGTTCCAGGTGCAAAGCTGAAAAGGCAGAAATGAAAGTACAGCAGACATTTATGTAGAAGAAAGCCTTTTAATGCAACAGCTTAAACACACAGTTCAACAAAATCAGTCAGTTCAAATTAACTTCAACATATTACAAAGAAGTATGAGGCCTGGAGAAGGCCACTGTTAGAACAAAAACCCAAGTGCCTGCCCAGAAAGCATGGACACTGACCAAGGAGGCCTCTCTCCCCATCCCACCTCTAAGAGGAGTGGCCACAATCACTGGGCTCTTAAAACAGCTTAGGTGCCTCTCTGCAGAAGGCAGCAGCACAGAGTCAAGGACAGACATCCAGGGGTCAGGGCTCTGCCTTCCCACCAAAGGATGGCCCGAACAAAAGGCACTGGGGCTCAGACACAGGAGACTGTGTAAGGACAGGACAGGACAGGGACAGCAGCTACACACCTGGAGAGACTGCAGCCCTGGAGAACCAGCTCAACAGACTGCTTTGTGTCAGGGCCTTAGGTTTATCGCCCTCCCCCAACCCCCTCCCACCCCTGCCCAGGAGCTCAGGCTGTTCAGATTAACTGCAGTGAGGTGGGATCTGGGGAAGCTACATGGGCCACACTCAGTCTGGAGCACACTTGTGCAGGAGAAAGCCAAATGCTTTGCCGATGAGGATCTGTTGGTATGATCAGTTAGCTGAGCTGGGGGAAATGGGGACAGGGCTTCAGCTTCACGCTTAGCTCTAGTGGGGACCCTTCTGGCGAAACAATGATGTCTGTGTAGGACTACAGTGAGCTTAATTTGAACAAGCAAAGCTTCTTCTGGGGTGGGAGGCCATCAAGGGGCTGAGGAGGGGGCTTCAGAGCTCACTTGGGGCATGCTGGGTTTCAGGAGCGGGCACAGAGTAGGTGGCCCATGGCTTCTCTGGGTAAGGTCAGGCAGGGGTTTCCGGCTGCCCTGCTGGGTTTTTAGTGTAGGTTCTGCTTCACTTCCTGCCGTAACTTCTGTGCAGGACCATTCCTAGGCTCAATCTGTAGGAGGTTGCTGATGTCTGCAAAGCTGGATTTATAGTCCTAATAAAATAAAGGACAGGAGTGTGGGGAAGGTTCCCCGATGGGGGTGGGAATAGCTGCTGAGGCAGCAAAGTGTTTTCAAACCCCAGCCCACAGATAGGCCTGCCCTGAGTTAACCTGGGCCCAGGATGAGACGGAAAAGCTGTAGATATTGCCTCAGCCTGGCTACACCCCATAAATGCCGCCACTGACATAAATCTCTGCAGCTATGTTGAGACCTTTTGGCCAGGATTTTTTCTTACCTTGAGTGCCTTGTGGGCTTGAGCCCGTCTGTAGAATGCCTTCACGTTCTTTCCATCTAGCTTGAGGGCTTCTGTGCAGTCCTTCACTGCTTCCTTGTACTGCTTCAGGACCAAATAGCAGAGCGCTCTGAAGGGGAAAGACCATTTCGGAGGTTTCAGTCACTTCTTATGGGCCACCCGCATGCCGTGAAGTAGTTTGAGACGTGAACTCCAAGTTGCTGAACACCTACTCTGTGCTGGTTACTTTATAACTTCTTAAATCCTCACAACAATCCTAGCCCTTTTCACAGATGAAACATGCTGGCTCAGAAAGGTAAAGGAACTTGGGCCAGGTACCACCAGCAATGAGGGGCAGACCCTAGATTCAAATAGGCAGGGAGTTCGTTCATGAGGCTCCAGATCCTGATCTCATTTAGTTCTGTCACGCTGTACTGCACTCTCCTATACTGAGCTCTTTCAAGCAAAGCTTTTCAGAAACCTTTCCCTTGACAGATTAAAAAATTATCTACTTTAAGGACAAAAACCGAATACTGAACTGTAATGATATAATGCTGACACAGGGGTGAAATGTAAAGACGTTTGCAATTTACTTTGAAATGCATCAAAGACTAGACCAACAGATGGCTAAATAGCAAATATAACAATACTAACTGTAGAATTTAGATGGTAGGTATACGGGTGTTCACTGTACAAAGCTTTCAACTTTCCTATATTTTGAACATTTTCATAAAATGTTGGAAAAAAGTCATGTACATCCATACAACAAAATATTCTGCATCTGTGGGTTAAAAAAAGTGCATGTGTGTGTCTGTCTTCCTCATTCAATTCTAGTCCTTCTCTCCAAAGACAGTCACTAAAAACAAAACAGTCTGATGCTGGGAGCTTATTACATAAGTTAATCCATTCCACCTCACTGTTTTCAGTGGGTGCAGGGTATTCATGAAGTTGGATGTAGCGTAATTTATTTCACCAATTTCCTATCAAGAGGTATTTTTCATTGTTTCTAGTTTGTAAATAAATTATGCCATGATGAATATCCATGTGCAAGGGACTGCTATATCCAAAGATACATGCATTTTAAAATCTGACTGCCTGGGTGCGGTGGCTTATGCTTATAATCGCAGCACTTTGGAAGGCTAAGGTGGGAAGATCACATGAGCCTGGGAGTTTGAGACCAGCCTGGGCAACACAGAGAGACCCCATCTCTTGCAAAAAAAAAAAAAAAAAAGAAATCTGATTGTTACTGCCAAAATGCTTTCCGAAAAAAGCTGAATAGTTATTGACAGAGCCTATTTTCCTACAACTGTACCAACTTTGGGTCTTAAATTTTAATTTATGCCAAGATGGCAGAAAGCAGTATCTCACTGTCTTAGTTGCTTTAAATGTGGGTAAAGCTGAACATCTTTACATAAGGGTTTTAATCATATGAAATCAAACTTCTCTAACTTTAATGACTTCTGTAACATTTTTTTTCCTTCACATAAGAATACCTTCCCCATTGCAAGACATTTAATCCACACGTTCTTCTAGAACTTAATGGTTTCGCTTTTTACATTTCAAACCGTGATCCACTTAGAATTTATTTTAAAATAAGAAGTAAGGTAAGATTCAGGTTTAACTCTAACCTGGCCAACCCATCACCTCTTATTAAATAATCTCTCTTTTCTCCAGACTTTATTATACACCAGATTCTCTCATACTGTTGTTCTCATTTTTTTCCAACAAACTTTGGAATCATTATCATGAATTAGAAAATTCTACTAGTCCTTTGTGATTGCGTGGAATTTATAAATTAACTGAGAGAAAAACCTTCTTGTAGCAACTTAAAAGACAGGCACAAATTCTTCAGCACTCCTCCCACTGAGAGGCGGAGGGGTCGCTGCTGTCTCTCTTTGAATTCAGGCAGGCTCTGTGACTGCTCTAACAGAGGACAGAGGAAGGGACATAACACTTCCAAGGTTAGGTCATAATAGGCCTTGCAGCTTCCACCTTGGTCTCTGGAAACACTTGCTCTTGGAGCCTTGAACTGACAGAAAAGAAGCCAACGACTCTGAATCTACCACGCTCTCAGGAAGCTCATGCCAGCACACATGAAAAGGCTGCTAAGAAAGTGGAAAGAGGTGCCAGTTTGCTCTAGCAGTTCCATCGCCCAGCCATTTTGAGTCAAGGAGCCTGACTGCCAGACATTCAAGGAAGGAGGCTTTAGAGGAATCCAGCCCCAGCTACCATCTTGCTGACTCTGCATGAGAGACCCCAAATGAGAATTGCTCTTCCCTAATTCCTGACTCACAAATTACAAGCAAAATAAAATGGACCACCAAGTTTTAGAGTAGTAGCCCCCTGTTTTAAACTTTGGACACAGAGGCATTCTTTTTTTTTTTTTCTTTTGGAGACAGAGTCTCGCTGTGTCACCCAGGCTGGAGTGCAGTGGCATGATCACAGCTCACTGCAACCTCCACCTCCCCGGTTCAAGCGATTCATTCTCCTACTTCAGCCTCCTGAGTAGCTGGGATTCCAGGTGCATGCCACCATGCACAGCTAACTTTTGCATTTTTTGGTAGAGATGGGGTTTCACCATGTTGGCCAGGCTGGTCTCAAACTCCTGACCTCAAGCGATCTGCCCACCTCAGCCTCCCAAAGTGCTGGGATTACATGTCTGGCCTGAACATAAAGGAATTCTGAGGAAACTAACATTTCCTCCCAATGGGCTCTGGCAATTTAAAGAAATAGCGGAAGTAGAGGAACCACAGTGTAAGCATTATGCACTGTATAGTGATTTCAGAATAGAAATGTGGTGATTAATAGGGTCATGTGAGACTTCTAAAGACTATATTTAAGATGATCAAAATGCCTAACTTCAGGCAACAAAATAAACACCCTTGACTTCTGGTAAATGAACTGATTCTGTATCCAGCCAGAAGGGTTTTAATTACAAAGGGTTGGGAAGTAACACAAGTTAGTGAAAGGGAAATAAGCTTTGGAGTCACAAGGATCTGGCATAAATCCCAGCTGTCATGTATTAGTTGTTTAACTTTCTACTCATTAATTCATCTTTCTGAGCCTGATTAGGTAACATAGAACAATGATCTAAACTGAAGAACTGTTTTGAGTACAATGAGAGCTATTTCAGTGCTGGCAAGTTGTAGGCCCTATGCACTCAGGTGTCACCTGCACAAAGGGAAGCAAAGTAAGCCAAAGCCTATGCACTGTGTCGTTCACATGGGCGTACATGAGGTGGAGCCTTAGACTAGGTCCAAGACGTTTCAGGACATGGTAAAATGTTAGCCACAATGGCTAAAAAATCAGTTCTGTCATCAGTCCTCTAGATTAAATTATAAATCCAATGCAATCACAACCAAAAGCTGTCCAACAAGATGTTTTTTGGAATTTGCCAAAATAATCTGAAAGTTTAGCTAGAAGAACAAACATGGAAAAATGCTAGGAATACTCTGATTAGGAAGAATGAAGAAAAGACCAGCCCTATATCATAAAGCAGCAGTAATTAAAACAGTATGGCACAGACACCTGCATGAAGAACAGTATTTAAACAAGGCGAAACATGGCTCCAGATGTGGTAATAATCCAGAAAAATGAGTTCACGGAAGTGTCCCGCAGCGTAAGGTAAGCAAAGTGAAAGATGGCCCAGAGACAGAGGAGTTAGAAGATGCCGTACAAATACGGAACAGGCTGCAGGCTTCTTTTTCAAATTAGCCTGGCAGATTGAGGCCCCTCTGGTCCAATCAGCCATAAAACCACACAGAGCCACAGGTGCAAAATTCCAAAATATAAGCTTTAAAATTACAAGTTCTCTTTCCAACTCATTGGGCAGCAAAATCTGACCTGAACTGACATGAAGCTACTTAGTTTCTCTATTCTACCCTGTGTGAACATGGAATTTCCAAGTTTCACTGGCAGAAATACTAATAATTAACTTCTGCAAGCTCCCCCAGACCCTGTTGGGATGTTACATAATTCAGACCATACTACTTCACTAAAATGGGAAACATGGGTTTTCTGTTTGTTTTTTTCTGAGACAGAGTTTTGCTCTATCGCCCAGGCTGGAGTGTAGTGGCACAATCTCAGCTCACTGCAACCTCCAGCTCCTGGATTCTCCTGTCTCAGCCTCCTGAGTTGCTGGGATCACAGGCGTGTGCCACCCGCCTGGCTAATTTCTTGTATTTTTAGTAGACATGAGTTTCACTGTGTTGGCCAGGCTGGTCTCGAACACCTGACCTCAAGTGATCCTCCTGCCTCGGCCTCCCAAAGTGTTGGGATTATAGGTGTTGAGCCACCACGCGGCTAGGAAACAAATTTTATCCCAAGAGTTTGGAATAAGGAACAATGTGTCTATATTAGAACCAACATTTCTGAACTAGAGAGTGATATGTGTATACTGGTAGGGAAGGAGAAACAGATTTATCACATTTTATAATGTTTTATATTGTTTGGTTTTGATATGGTCCCTTGCTGAATGTTTCAAGCTTCTGAGAGTAAAACTAACAGGAAGATCTTATTGGAGCCAGATTCTAATTCTGGCACCAACATTTACTGGTTGGGTAAGTTTAAGGCAAAACTCTTCCTTCTCTGAGCCTCAATTTTCTCAACTTTAAAACAGAAAAAGCGCCTACAGCTCAGAGCATTGTTGCAATCAGTCAGTCCTACACAGTGAAGGGACCGCGCCTGGCTTCCAGGCTCTCAGTCAGTGGTCACTGATGGCAGCTCCTGGTGCAAGGATTTCCAGAGGCCCACAAGTCTAACCCCCTCAGGCTAGGCTGTAGCTATCCTTCTTGCTCTCTGGCCAGGCAATGGTTACTTCACACTCTGGCTTCTGGGCCAGCACTCATAGAAATGGTGCCAAAATTTCTAACAGGAGGGTCTCTGAGAAGGGTAGGGAGTAGCGTGGTGGGGTGGAGAGATTAAGAGACGTATTAGGGTTGTGTTTGCAGAGCAAGCACACTGCTTTTACTTACATTGTATGCTTATGAAAATTCTGGGGACAGGGGCCAACAAAGCCCAGGCTACCATTTGGCATCCCTCAGTTTCTGCCCTTTGGAGCGAATGAATGCCACTAGCCGTACTTAGCTCACAGCGTGGATGCAAGTTTTGAGCCATAACACACTTGATGAAACGCTAGGGATGAAGAGCCCATCGCAGTCCAAGAGAAGACTATGGAACAAAACATCCAATGTCCTGAAATGCCCCAGGCCAGCAGCTGTGTAGGAGATACCTGTTGCTGTATGTGGCAGATTCCAGGTTACTATACAAGAGGCTTTCACTGTACTTCTCAATAGCTTTCTTATGGTTTCCCTTCTTTACAAGCTCATTGCCTTCTTCCTTCAGAACTCTGGCTCTCTCCATATCCCCAGCAGAAGGCACTAGATACAAATTCAGAAGAGGAGAAAAACCATGGAGCAGCACCCAACTGAGATCAGGGAGATCTCTTCAGCATCGTCCCTTCCAAATCAACTGCAATCCTCTCCCCCAGAGATTTCCTACACTGTTGTAAATCATCCTTCCTGATTAATGAGTTCCAATTAATAGCTTTTGGGAAATTAAACAGTTTTTCATTAAGAAGAGGTTGGGGATTCCTGATATAAAAACATTTTTACATGCACATAAAAACGTTTTTACATGCACATAAAAATATATACATGATAAAAAGCAACCCAGGTTCTAGCCTTGGCACTGCCTCTTGGTAGCTGGAAGATCTTATGTGACCTACCTAACTTTTGGACTTCAATTTCCTCGTCAATAAAATAGGGCAATACTTATTCAACAGATGGCTATTTTCAGGGTCAAATCTGAGAATACATAAGAAAGTACAGAACATACTATACACTTAAAGCAGGACAGTAAGAAAATAAATATTAATAAACATCTGCTAAAGAAAGGGTATAGCTTCTGGGCTATGAGAAAAGGGGAGAAGAGCCTGCTATTCCCCTCATCTCTGGTTTGGGCTGAGCCTATGAGTATCCTCCCTCATCAAAAACATGCAGCTCTGCTCCAGCCTTCAAGGAGAGAAAGCAGAGAGAACAAGGTGAAATGCAAGCTGCTCAACTTGGTGTTCAGGCCCTTCACTGCTTGGCCCCAATTAATTATTCCAGCCTCAGCTCCATATCACCTGCTTTTTAAATTTTTTACGACTATCTTTATAAAATACTAAATATTTATGACCAGGGTAAGATTATAGGTTTACACCCTGAATTCATCACCTGGTTTAAGAAAAAGAACTAGGATCTTTGAAGTCCTGGTTGACCCACCCCAGTTAAGTCCACTGCTGGAGGAAACACCCCCAATTCTGTGCTTCTTCCCCACCTTTTTTTAAACAGTTTAACTACATACTATAGTACCCACAGACCATTTGTTGTTTACTTTTTGAACTTCATATAGAAGAATAAATGAGTCTGTGTATTCTTTTGTGACTTGGTTTTTCTTTTTCCCCTTAACATTATATTCCTCAGATTCATCTGTGTTGATGCACAGGCCTGCAGCTCCTTCATTTTCACTGCTGCAATACCACAGCTGAATTGTCGATTCTCCCATTTACAGACATCTGCATTATCTCTGATTGTTTTTTTCAATTACAGTCTTCTATGAACGTTCCTGTGTACGTCTCCCTGTACACATGCACACGGGTTTCTCTAGAAGTAGGGCTTCAGCTTCACTGGCACCCTGCAACACACCACTCTCTGCAGTCATACTTATTCCCACCATTCCCCCCATGCACTTTCATTCTCCAACTCTCTCCACTGTCTCTGCTAAGGATTCTCCTTTCTTCCCACCTGATGACCTCCTTCTTCAAGGTCCGGCTCGAGGCTCCACCTCCACTGCCACCCCTCCTGAGTCTTTCCCCAACTCCCTCATGCACTTAAGTCAGTGTCTACCCTGAACTTCTCAAACACTAAGACTCTAAAGTACATGTCCCTCTTCCTTGTGTTTTAAGACAGTGCTGAAGTCTCAGTCCCTCATTTGATGGAGAGGTCCCTGAGGGCCAAGACTCCCTGTGTCACCCTGGTTAGCATACACATGGCTTGGAACACGTGGCTCAGTGACCCCGAAAGAATGAAATCAATGGTAGGTGCACTGATGCTGTCAGGTTCATTAGCACCCCACATTTTCATCCTAGAGAAGACTGGGGAACACTTACCAGGCTCCTACAAACCAGAGTGAATGCTACCCGTGACCAGAGAGGCATTCACCTACATAAGGTGAGTAACTTTTGTCCTCCCCTAACACCTAAAGGTCACTTGCAGGCTTCCATCTCTGATCCCTTCTGCACTTGCCTCAATCCCTAGCTTGTTGGGCTGGGACCATTCCCCTGGAACATTAGAAGAGCTTCCTAGTGCCTGACAAATGGCCTCTTCATTTCACACAGTTGAAGTGAAGAGTCTCCTGTTTTTGGCTGCCCAGCTTGGATCTCCCTTCTTTTCTTCATGCTTCTCTAAGGATTCACACAGTGCACATGCTCCTAGGAAGCATCACCCTCTAGCTCTGGAGGTGGGGCAGGTGCCTCAGGGCTGACCTAATCACAAAATCTCATCTCCTGGTTATGGTGTGTACTTCAAAGAATGGCCTGTGACCAAGAAAACCAGAATAGATTGAAAAATTGATTGAGAAAATATATGAGCTAGAGCATTTTAGGGGGGAAAAAAATCCTATCTTTTCCCAGTGAGCTACCAGAGAAAGACTTTCTTTCTCTGGGTCATGAGGCATGGGGTATGGACGTGAGGCCAAGAACTGCTATAGCTATTTTGCTACTAGGAGGGAAGCTTGCCAAAGACAAAGCTGACACACAACAGAGAAGAAGCTGAGACAAGTACAGAAAAATGAAGTTAGTCTGTTAATATAGTAAGCTGCTGGAGCAAACCTTGCCTGAACTCTCTCTGGATTTTTCAGTTTCATGAGCCAATAAATTCCCTATACTATTTTTACTATGTTGAGCTTTCTGTTTTTGCAACCAAAAACATCCTAAGTAATACATCCCAAGTGCTACCAGAGGAAAGAAAAGGGAACTCACACTGCATGCCTATGTGCCAGGCTGGGAGTTTTATGTGTCTTATGTCATTCAGTCCTCATAGTTGTGAGGAAGACTTTATCATCACCCTCACTATACAACTGAGAAAACAATCTTTAAGAGGCGAAGACTTCTATTTTGTTTTATATTTTGTTCCTAAGATTATTTTTATAACTTAGCTAAACAATGCCGGTTTTTACAGGACTACTCTAAAGAAAATGGATACCAGGAGATTGCAAGACTCTGGGCAGAGAGTCACAGCTCACCTCTGTTCTTTGTAGTTGTGGTTTCTTTGGATTTGCTTTTAGCCATCTCTTTGTGGTTCTCCGAAGGCAAGGAATTCCATCTCTTCTGAGCTGAAACAGGCACCAAGGGAATAGAGGGCAGCTTCAGGCGCCACTCAGGCCCAAGCGAGTCCATGAGAGCTCTGGTCATTCTGGAAGGGAAGGCAGGATTGCAGGGAGGTTTCCAGCTGGGTCAAGATATTTCTCTTTTCACACACCCGAGGTAGGTAGGCCTTTTCAGAAGAGCCAGAGCTGCCACCCTCCCTCTCATCTGAACCACCTCTTTAGCTCCTCCAATATGCTGCAATATAGGAACAGGAGTCTGCCACCATAAACGCCATCTCAGATCAGTCACCATGACACTCCTTCAGCTTGGTCATACTCTGTTACCTTTAAAGTGGTGATCTGTTGCTTTTTAAGGATACTTAGACCATGATCCAAAAAGACTATATTTTCTCCAAGAAAGAGTCATACTTTTTGTTTCATATTTTATCAATGAATCGAGTACACAACCGTGCAACGCCTGACATTTGTTTAATGCTCAGGCTTTTTTAAAAATGCAAATCTTATGTCATTCTCTAATCTTACAACTCCTCAGGGGTTCCCAGTTCCCTAGGCTACTGTGGCCTGTGAGATCTGGTCCCCACCCTTTCTTGTCCCCCTTCACTGTGAGCCAC
Source organism: Cacajao melanocephalus (assembly GCA_963573385.1). Classification (NCBI taxonomy): domain Eukaryota; kingdom Metazoa; phylum Chordata; class Mammalia; order Primates; family Pitheciidae; genus Cacajao; species Cacajao melanocephalus. The sequence goes on along the minus strand of CAUYLG010059629.1, from coordinate 38,563 downwards.
ATTCCCTTCTGATCCTTCTGTTCAATACTTTGCACGTGCTTTTTCCTCTACCCAGAACAACTGCTTCCATTTTGGAAAAAAGGCTGCCACTTTCCAGGCCCTTCCGGCTAAACTCCAACTTATTCTTTAGATTTCAGCTTAAAACGCTACCCAAGGACCAAGTTCTTTTTGTCAACTGATCTCCAGCACCTGGTGTATCACCTGGCAACCACCAAGGCCCAATCAGGTATGTGTTGAATGAGTGAATAAAGCTAACCATACACTTCTGCTCCTACATTACACAGACTGCTACCACTACAAATTCCAAGAGGTCTCTGACTAGGCTGCTTTCCTGGCGGCCAAGCTATTTCGAACCTCTACTCTCCTCAAACCTGTTCCCTGGCCCTTCCCCGTTTTTACAGGAAACTTCCTCAGACCCCAAATACAAACCTACCTGCCTGGGTGCTCAATCCTTTGTATTTCTCTCCTGTCACAACGGAAGAGACAACGGGACCAATCCTCCCACTTAAGCTCTGGATACCGTCTCCTCTTGCCTCTTTCAGGGACCATACCCAGGCAGCACCTCCCTCGCCCACATCTTCATCCCTTCTCTCTACTAACTCCAACCATCAGCATTTAAGTCCCTTTAACTCTTTCTTCATTTAATAAAACCATACCGGACACCCCTTGCCATCCCAGCTACACTCCCTGGCCTCCCTTCACACCTGACTTTTTGAACACATTACCCTCTGGCTTCTGATCCCACTGACCAGCTTCCATCAGAGCCACCAGTGGCTTCACTGCTAAACCTTCAGTTAATGTAAGCTCCTTGGAACACCTGAAACTAATGATGTCCCCATCATTCTTGAAATACTCCTTCCCTTGGGACATAAATGCCCTGTTTCCTCCCACCTCTCCAGCTGCTGTTCCCCTGTAAGTCGCTCAAATGCTGGAGTTTTGCAAAGCTCCATCCTCTTCCCTCCACACACTTGCTGTGATGTTCTTTTTCTCTCACAGCCCTAATCCACCTCTATGCCAATGACCCTCAAATCTGTATTTGTCTGGCCTATATTTTCCTCCTTTACTTCATGTAAATACTCAACTGTCTTACTTACATATCTAGTCTCATGTCCCACAGTCACCTCCAAAGGAACATGTCAACAATCTGGGTGTCTTCTTCTATTCTTCCCTTCTTGCTACCCCACAATCACTAAAGCTTGTTGATATACTTCCTACATGTCCCCTGAATTGGTCCCATTGTTTTCTCTCCACCCTGTCCCCTGGATTGCTGCATGGCTCCTTCCTATTCTGTTGCCTTTCATGTCATCCCTCAACAGGGCAGCAAAGAGCTTTTCTCTAAAATACAAATCTGCTCACGTTGCTCCACTACTAAAGACCTTTTCATAAAGCCTCACTTGCTCAGGATTAAGTCCAAGCCCCTGAACACTGGGTCTTGTGTGACTTGGCCTCACCAACCTGTCCCAAGCTGAGCCCCTGCCTGCGGCACCATGTGAAACCATCTTCTTACAATTCCTGTGATCTGTCACACTTGCTCACCCTTGCGCACGCTGCTCTGTCTTCTGGCTAGCCCCCTACCCTGTATCTCTCAGTCTTTGCTCACCTCCTCTGAAAAGCTATCTGTGGCCTCCCTCTCTCCCTCTCAGCTGGCTAGGTGGTTCCTTTCTGGCCTCAGAGCCCCTCTGCTGCCTCCTACCATGGCACTTATCATGTTGCACTGCTTGCCTATTACGGACTGGTGTCCTCCCTGAGACCAGGACCTCTATGAGGGCCGGAAGAGGTATGTCTCAGTCATCAACCCAGGTCCTAGAGCAAAGTCTGTCACATAATTGGTAGATTTTGTGGAATCAGCTCAATTAAAAAGGTGGCGCCTGGCGACAGAGCAAGACTCTGTCTCAAAGAAAAAAAAAAAAAGGAGGCAAAGAGAAAACAAAGGATGCTGGCAGACAAGACAAGCCAGAAATAAATAAATAAAGCACTAAATACATACCATCAAGTCCTGTTAAGGGTTTGCTATTAGTGTAGTGTTTGGCTTTCTAGCAGCACACACAGAGGGGAAACATGATCAGTTAAACAAATGACAATATCCATGATAAAAGCCAGTAACTGCTCAGAGACCAAAAAGGAAGTGCATCTGGGGAACCTCTTGGAGGGGTCACAGTACAACATACTGAACCATGTCCGCAAACCGTATCCCTTTAAGCCTGTCATAGCTGCTTGGGCTTGTGTCTTATTCTTTCAATTAGCGCTCTGAAGATAGGTGAGGTCTGTATTTCTTTCTCATTTTGGTATCCCCCACTGAACCAGGCACAATATCTTAAACAGTGCATGATAAATATTACTGTGTACATAAATACTGTGAGGCACAGGTAGGCAAAAATCAATCAATCTTAGAAATTCTGACTCCCTGAAAACCTGCTAAATACAAAAGCAGATTTTCCTTTCACACCTTCCCCTACATGCCCATTGGGAGTTTTCTAAGTGTAGCCAAAGGGATCCCCTCAGAAGACAGACAAGGCAATGGCCCATAGCCAGTCAAGAAGGACAGGGAGTTGCCGTGGAGACTGCCTGCTGTGAATGGAGCTCACCTGTTGATGCCTTCTAGGGCTGACGTCACACTATCATCAATCTGCAGCACAGTCTTATAGTCAACATAGGCCATAGGGTACTTCTCCAGAGCCTCATAAGCAGATGCTCGCCGCAGCAGGGGCTTAATGCTGAAGGGAAGCAAGGCCAGTGCTCTAGAATAGAAGGCAAAAATGTCAACTGGCTGCTGAGCCACCAGGGTTTCCCTAGTTTCTTCCAGGCAGGGTTATCTGGAGCATTCGGCGTACAGGAGGTAACTTTTGGCTGAGAGACACAGCTAAAAATGCCAAACCTCATAACAGGAATTTTTCAACTTAGACTGAGGTGAGGAGGGGAAAGAGGGCAGAGAAACATGAATTTTGCTAAATGTGTGTGCACATGCATCAATTTTCATGGTTTCAATTCCCCCAAAATCAAGAACAAGCACCTCATGGCTTTCATGCTACTGTGTGTTTCTAGAATTGTGTTCTAGTGGGAATAACAAACAAGCTTTGGAGTCAGGTGGGGTGGTGTCTGAATTCCACCTCTGCTGCTAACTATGTGACCCAGGTAAATTGCTTTACTGCCCAACCCTCAGTAACTAAGTTCTGGCCTGGGACACATGGTAAACGTATCCCACAGATTGGTCCTGAACACTCAAAGAGGGAAATCTAGCACAGGGCCTGGTACAAATTAATTCAGCACAGGCTCCGTGAGCACACTCATATCTCTCCTCCTCTCCTGGCTATCACCAGGGCATGAATCTAAAGCAATGTCACAGGACATCAGATCTGAGAACACATCTCAGGTAAATGTTCGAGTTTAATGATGATAAAAGAATATTAGACTGGCTTGAAGAAGAGGTATGAAAAATTGTTCAGTGTCCTCTAAAACTGGTCATTCATGAATACCATTTTTTTCCTTTCTCCTTGCTTCTTCTGAGATCATCTATTAACCTCTATTCCTCCTTTGTTCCTTCGCTCCCTTCCCCTCACATACTCCCATCCCAGGAAAACACATGGGAAAGCCAGTTACTGGTCTGCAACTCTATCTCATCCCCAGGTTTCAAATCTCACAAAGATTTGAAGGCCTACTTCTAACTGCCCATCCCACTCCTTTTTCAGCAGCAGAGCCAAGACTCCCAGAAACAAGTCAGGGGCCAAGTCTCTACACAAGTAGAGACCCCCATTCTCAGTGACCTGGTGAAACTCAGTGACACTTTCTTGATATCTGTTCCAGATGTAATGGATGGAATCCTTCCAAAGAAGAAACAAGCCAGATTCACCCAGCCTCCTCTTCTGAGGCCCTCAGGTATCCCAAAGTTACCCTCAGCCACTTACGAAGTGCAATCTTTGATGCAGTCTCTGCAGTTTCCATCCTTCAAGTGACACGCGGCTCGGTTGGAGTAGAGAACACTTTCTTCTTCTGGGTTTGAAGAACCTGCCCAGGTAGAGTAGAAAGATTATCAGTTGGGATATGGATGCCTCAGGGCACTGGGATACATTTCATACTCAGAGTTCTTTGGGCTTTGCGTTAAGGCAGAAGAGATAACTACAACCTGAACAGGCTTGTTGGTCTGCTGGGCTGGTATGTTTGTCATTCTTATGTGACAGCAAGGACACTGAGCTTTCTGCCATTCACAGTGAACCAAGTATCTCCTCATTCACTCATTCCAGCACTGAACTTGGTAACAGACAAAAGATATACATGGAATAGCTAGCTCCTATCTCAAAGATCCATGCTGTAACTACTTGAGTTTGGGTAAGTGGATGAATGGGTGTGTATTTTATTACAAAAAGCATTTAAATCCAATAAAGAAGAAAAGAAAGAAAAAGAACAAGATGATAAATGCCATGATAAATAGATTGACCAAAAGTTGTAGGGACACGAAGACCCATGAAATACATGAGACTAGTTTTACTTGGTCAAGCCAGAGAGAACTTTGTCAGGGAAATGATAATTGAGCTGGGTGTGATAGGAGTACAGAGAATTTAACCAGGAAAAAGCCTTAAGCTACCCCATGGGAGAATTATTAGACATTTTTCTAAAGGCAGTCCTTACCCCCAGGAATTGCAGAGGCTCAAGTCCTTCACTATGGCCAAAATAATCTTTATTTATTTATTTGAGACAGAGTCCCACTCTGTCAGTCGCCCAGGCTGGAATGCAGTGGAGGGATCTCCGCTCACTACAACTTTGCCTCCTGGGTTCAAGCAATTCTCCTGCTTCAGCCTCCTGAGTAGCTAGGATTACAGGCACCTACCACCACACCTGGGTAGACTAATTTTTGTATTTTCATTAGACAGGGTTTCACCATGTTGACCAAGCTGGTCTTGAACTCCTGTTCTCAGGCAATCTGCCCACCTCAGCCTCCCAAAGCGGTGGGATTACAGGCATGAGCCACCATGCCCAACCAACAATGATCTTTATTTTTAAAAATAATTTTCAACCACTTCATACCCACTAGTGTGGGCCATAATTTTAAAACGAATTGACAACAGGCTCTCTTTGAAAATTTTGAAACATACAGAAAACCATTATCTCAGATTTAGCACATTACATTACCACTAGATTTAGCACGTTATATTAGTTCCCCATTTTTTTAATTTTTAGAGACAGGGTCTCACTCTGTTGCCCAGGCTGGAGTGTAGTGGCACAATCACAGCTCACTGCAGCCTCGAACTCTTGGGCTCAAGTGATCTTCCCGGCTCAGCCTCCCAAGCAGATAGGACTACAGGTGTGTAGTACCATGCTCCACTAATTTTTAATTTTTTTGTAGAGACAGAGTTCCACTGTGTTGCCAGGGTTGGTCTTGAATGCCTAGCCTCGAGTGATCCTCCTGCTTTGGCTTCCCAAAGTGCTGGAATTGTAGCACCCAGCCCTTTAAAAAATGTTTGATATGGTTAAAATTCCAGCCACTCCCAACCTTATCCCTGTGCTCCCTCCCCAGACCCCCAGAGGCCAGTACAATCCTGAAGTTCGTACGTAACATTTTCAAGCATGTTTGTCTACGTTTATATATATATTATTATATATATGTATGTATGTATGTATATATGTACGTATATACGTATATATATACACACACACATACACACACGTGATTGTGTATATATACATAAATGTAGACTGACACATTTATATACATACGTGTGTGTGTGTGTGTAACAGGTAAGATACCATTTAAAGCTTTTCCTAAGAGGTATCATATTGCCTATCCTTCTGCAACTTACTTTTTTCACTAAGTATCCTGTTGCCATGTTGATATTTGATATCTTTCATTCAATACCAACAAGAACAAGTGTTTTCATTTTCCCATCTTGTTTTGCCAGGCCCAGAGACAGAAAGTACAGAGACTAGTAAAATACATCCTTGTCCTTAAGAAGCTAAGTATAAGTACCCAAACCTGTAATCCATCTTGAGTCACCAGTGTTGGAATTCACTTGGGGTGGCTGGCAAAATATTAGAGAAATATTAGGGAATGTTATAGATTATAGTCTCAAACCTTTTGGAAGACCACAAGGTTTTATTGGGGGCAGGCTAAAGACAGCCAGACCATTATTAGGGAAGAGGTAAGGATGATAAAAGGCTTTCCCAGTTTAAGTCTGTTTACCCCACATCCCTTTGTCTCTACTGTGTTTACTCATGTAAACTTTGTGCTGGATGATCCTCTCAGGGGGAGATTAAAGGGGAGTTATCCATTTAATAGTGTTTACTCTGGGCCTGGAACCTAAAGCTTTTATCATTCATAAAACCACTCTTTTAACCATGTTAATTATCCACAAGTGTGTTGACTAAGAACCTCGGTTATGAAATCTTTACGGAATAAAGGGGTGGATGTACAGAGAGTCTTGGTTGATTGGCTGCATTTCGCCCTTTAAAGGCAGCCAACGACCATCCCTAGCCAACTTGAATCACTGAAATAGTGTGAGAGTGCATTTATTCATCAGTCATTGGGTCAGGGTCTGCAGGCCAGACCTCCGCAGGTGGTGATAAACATCTCAACCAGAGCATGGTTGCTCAGAAACAGCAGTGGTGTGGTGGAAAGGGCATGAGACCCTGCGATCCTGACAAGTCACTCAATCCCTCTGATCACACGTGTCCACCTACCACATGAGGATATTACTTCACAGACTTGCTGGAAGGGTTCATTGTGTTAGGCTGTTCCCTGAACTCCCTTCATGATCAACAAGACTGATCAGAGAAATCAAGAGACTTGCCCAAAATTACCTAGAAAAATCTGTAGCACTAGCAGAACCAAACTCTGGTCCTTGATAAATCTAGATACCAGGCTAGCTTTTCTATGGACCCAGAATCAACCCATACAAACGTGCAAGATTTTCCAGACAAGCTGGGGTGAGGTGAAAGAAAATGGCAGCAACATCAATACCTCAGCTTCCTCAGCAACTTCGTCAAGTAAGACTGACATGAGGAAGTGGGCCTAAAGGGGAGTTTTCCAGAAAAAAAAGCAGGCAGAAGAGTGGCTTGAAACTGCAAAAGTGCAGACAAAAGAAGAATGAAATTTGGAGAGGATCCGAGAAGTCTAGCAAAAGATTCAAAAATTGGACTTAGCATCAAAATCAAACAGATCCATATTCAAATCGTGGCTCTGCCACGTCTTTACCGTGTAACACCAAGGGAGTCAGCTTAACTCTCTTGGACTCCTCCTTTCTAAGCGTATTATCCACAGGGCCATAATAAAGATCCAAGGAGATCATGTCCAAAATCTCTAGCACCCAACAGATGCTAGCCAAGAAAAGGAAAAAAAGGAAGGTGGCAAAAGGATACAGGTACTAACAGTGACTCACAGAAAACAGGATCCAAGGCTCCTTTCAAAAGTCAAGGCTTTAACCAATGGGGGTTTCTGAGTAACTCACTCTGGAGAAGGGGCTTTGGGCAAAGGTTGCGGTATGCTGACGTAAGCTGGACGCTGGGAGAAGTGGTAAGAATATGTATCAAGCTCTCCAGTAGCTTCCTATCAGGGCAAGGAATCTAAACTCCTTTAGCAGGGTTTAAAACACCTGCACAGTAAGGGTCTGCCTACCTACCTGACCTCATGTCTTCCTCTTCCCTCCCCTGGCTCACGACGCTTTGACCCCCGAAACACACCATGTTTATACCTTCTGGGGGGCTTTTCTCATTGCAGTTCCCTTCAGGACCCAAAACCTTGTGCGCTTGGCTTCTCATCATTTAGACATTCTTCAGAGATGCTGCCCTTGATCTCCCACTCCAGTCAACTCTATCACACCACCCTGTCTTCTTCCTAATCCTGATTATCCCACAGGTCTCTTACTCACTGAAGACCCACGCCCTCCCCACCGCCCCCACAAGAATGTGCTGTCCTTGAGAGAAGGGACTTTCTGTGTCTTGTTACACAGGCGGTCTGTAACAGCTACTCAACGAATACTACCTGGAAAATGAATCGCTGCGGGGGAGGAGGGTTTAGCTCTATCCTCAGGGCTCAGAACGAGGCCGAAATAGGATGAGGGCCAACGGGGCAGTTAACAAGCAGGTGGAAAGAAAGGGCCGAGGAAGTTTCTGGTAGGATGCCAGAGTCGGAAGGGGCTGGAAGGATGGGAGGGAGGACCGCGCAGGGCTGCTGGCCACCGGCAGAGGGAGGCCCGGGCGGTGGTTGCGGGGGTTGGAGGAGCAGGCCAGAGGTGAGACGCGGGTCGGGGTCGTACCTTGCGCCTGCAGCACCCGCAGCGCGCGGCCGTAGAGCGCGGAGGCCTCGGCGTACTGGCCGTTGCGGAATCTCTCATTGCCGGCGGCGCGGAGCTCCTCCACAGAGTCTGGGAATTTGGGGGCCATCCCGCGGCCAGGCCAGCGAGTAGGGGGCTCCTTCCTTCCTCCCTCGTGTGGTGCGGCACAACGTCCCGGCGGAAGCTGGCGGCGAGTCTCCCCGCCTCACAGAAAACCCGGAGGGTTGGGGGCGGGGCGGAGGTAGGAGCCTGTGCGACCTGGGGCGCGCTCCGCCCTCTGCGCGTGCTCGGAACTTAGTCTCTCGCACGCGGGTGGCTGAAGCAGAGTTGGGCGCCCTGCGTTGCTAGAACACTGTGGCTGAGTCAGGGAAGGATGCCGGCCCCGCTCTCAGGGAGTTTATGTCCTAGTGGATCCTAGTGGGACCCCACAGGCCATTAACTGATAAGAAAACGAAGACCCTAATTTCGTGTGATTAGTGCCGTAAGGAAAGCAAAACAGGATAATACAATAGAAAGTGACCACATGTGGACTATTTTAAATAATGGGGTGAGGGAAGGCTTTCTCAGGTGGTAATAATTGAGCTGAGACCAGGCAAGATTTAGGGAATGCTGGTCCAGCCAGAAGGATGGTAAGTGCAGAGGTTTCAACGCTAGAAAGTGCCTGGCACCTATAGTCTATGTTTATTTAATAAATTAATGCACAGGTGGATTGATGGTGTCAAAGTCAACATGTAGAGGTAAATCTCTCGAGTTTAAATGTTTAATTTGGGAATCAAGAATTGCAATTCGGGGCTTACACACAGACCGAGTTGTCTTTGGTGTGTCAGAAGAACAAAGAGAAGGCTTGGATATTTTATAGATCAGAAATGTTACATATTGTTCTTCAAGGAAGTTTACTGGCACTAGTAAAGTGGGGGTTTACCAGCTCCTTGGAGGGCTGGCAAGCTTTCATTGGTTAAGTGATGGTGGTGGATAAAACTCAGAATTGGAGCAGGCTGTTTCAGTAGCTATTAGATAAAACTGGTTTGAGGTTACAGCAGGCACTTTTAGCAGCCAGGCTTGCAAAAAATTACTTTTTTTGGAACAATGTTATATGCCCTGAGTATTTGTTCCCCTGGCTTTTCAATTCTGTCTTAATTGACAGAATTGTCAGGACAAGAATGACCCAATTTGTATGATCAACGTTCCGAATGGATGAAGATCTTTCACGGAGGGTGACTTCAATTTATCTCCAGCCTCATCTGACATTTCTATGTCCCATGCATTGCTATCTACGCACACCAAGTTCTTGCTTCCTAGCCTTTGCTTGTTATCTCATTCTCCTGGAATGTTTTTTTAAAATACTTTTTCTCCTGCCTAATTCTCAATTAACTTATAACATTCAACTCAAACATCATCTTCTCTGAAAGCCCTTCCTGATTCCAGCCCCCTCTTTGCCCCCCACGGTGCTCCCTTTGCTCCCTATTGGTCCCTAGCTTTATCCCAAACTTTGTATTTGTCACCCTTTGATTGTCAGTTTGTAGTTTTTCTCACTGTGAAGTCTTTAATGGCAGGAAGTGGGTCCTCTTTATCTTTGTTTATCCAAGACCCTAATAGGGTCTGGCATCCAATAAAATTATTGATTGACAAAGACCTAGTCTCTGCCTTCAAGAATTCAGTTATAATGATCTGCATACACTTAACTCCACCAGAATATAAGCTTTCTGAGGGTTGGATGACTGTTCCATCTGAACTGCTTCCCCTTACCCCCTGCCCCCCACCAAGGATGAACCCTGACAGTGGTGGGAAAACTAGATGAGGCCTATACCGCTGGCTGGCTACTCAGTGACTTCCATCTTTGCTTCCAGGAGCCTGAATTTTGCCTGAGACTCTCCTAGGCTGGGGAAGTTAATCAGGATTGCTCTAAGCCAATCAGAAAAATGTTACTTTCTTTTGCTAGTTGTTCATCAAGGGATGCACATGTGACCCTGATCTGGGCAATGGGTTAAAAGGGAGTGTGCTAGGTCCTTATGGGAAAAGTTTCCTTCCCTATAAGACAGAGGTAGTGGATCAAGTAGCCTTTCTTGCTCTCTTTCTGCTTTGGGTAGTGCTGGGTAAGGATGTGATATCTGGAGATGTGGTAGCCATTTTGTGACTGTGAGGCAATAAACTCAAGTGTGAAAAGCCAACATGCTGAATAGGATGGGCGGGGAAAAATGAAATAGATATTGTTGAGTTACTGAATCAACTCTGAAACTGCTGACTTCTTGACTTTTAATACACAATAAAGGCAGGGTATGGTGGCTCACACCTGTAATCCCAGCTCTTTGGGAGGCCAAGGCAGGTGGATCACTTGAGGTCAGGAGTTTGAGACCAGCCTGGCCAACATGCTGAAGCCCCGTCTCTACTAAAAATACAAAAATTAGCTGGGCGTGGTGGCACACACCTGTAATCCTAGCTACTCAGGAGGCTAAGGCAAGAGAATCACTTGAATCCAGGAGGTAGAAGTTGCAGTGAGCCAAGATCACATTGCTGCACTCCAGCCTGGGCAACACAGTGAGACTCTGTCTCAAACAGTAAATGCCATGGTACTTTAAGCCAACATTTAGATGTTTTCACTTGCTTGCAGCTGAATATTTCCTGAGTGGTTTATCAGATAAGTGTAGCTGTGGCAAATTTTTCCCAAAAATGGCCCCAATAATATTTCTGGTTCCCCAAGCTCTTCCAGACCCTTGCCACTGCCCTATGAGGAGGTAGAGTCTACATCCCTTCTCCTTGAAACTGGACAGGCCTTTGTGGCCCCCCTCCACAGTGGTAATCACATTAAGTATCTTCCAAAGCTGTGCCACTAAAAGGCACCACAGCATCATCTTGGCTCTCCCTCAAGAACATATTTTAGAACCCAGGCTTTATTGGCCAGGCGTGGTGGCTCACGCCTGTAATCCCAGCACTTTGGGAGGCTGAGGCGGGCGAATCATGAGGTCAGGAGTTGAAGGCCAGACTGGCCAACGTAGTGAAACCCCATCTCTACTAAAAAATATGAAAATTAGCTGGGCATGGTGGCTCATGCCTGTAATCCCAGCTACTTGGGAGGCTGAAGTAGAAGAATTGCTTGAACTGGGACCAGAGAGGCAGAGGTTGCAGTGAGCTGAGATTGCACCACTGCACTCCAGCCTGGGCTACAGAGTGAGACTCCATCTCAAAAAAAAAAAAAAAAAAAAAAGAAATCAACCTTTATTTTGTGAGGAAGCTCAAGAAAAGTGGAGCTGCTCCCAGCCCTCAGACCCAAGTGAGCTCCCAGCCAACAGCCAGCACCATCCTGTCAGCGGTGTGAGAGGCATTTGGGGCAGAGCTGATTGATCCTGATTGACACCATAAGCAGAGATGAGCCTTCCTGCTGAGTCGTGCTCAAATTGTAGATTTCTGAGAAGAAAAAACGATTATTGTTCTATGCCAATAAACTTTGGGGTGGTTTCTTACACAGCAGTCAATACCTGGAAATCCCTTCTTGCAGTGCTTCCCATAAATGCCAGGACTGATAAAACAGTACTGAAATAATTTGAAGGAGGGACAGATGAGAGGGTCAGGGAAGGAACAGAGGAACAGAGACCTAAGTCTTCTAGGAAGAGGTGTCTTTTTTAAAAAACAGCTTTATTGAGATGTAACTCACATATGTTCACCCATTGAAAGAGTACAATTCAATGCCTTTTAGTATATTCAGAGTTGTAGAACAATTACCACAACCAATTTTAGAACATTTTCATCATTCCAAAATGAAATCTCACACCTTTTAATTAGTCCCTCCAATTTATCTATGCTTCTTTCCCCCAGGCCTTAGGCAACCACTAATCCACCACAGGCTCCATAGATTTGCCTATTCTGAACATCTCCAAACCTTCCAAAGTGATGCCATTAAAAGGCACTATAACAAAGAGCATCATGCAACTTGCATCACACTGGGAGGCCTGGCACAGGAGTGGTGGTGGCATCAGGCAGGGCCTGATCCATGGGGTCCAGGGTGACCATGTGGGTCATACAAATGGCATTACATAATATGTCATGCCTGGCTAATTTTTTTGTAGAAAAGGGGTTTCACCATATTGCCCAGGCTGATCTTGAACTTCTGGGCTCAAGCAATCCTCCTGCCTTGGCCTCCAAAAGTGCTGGGATTACAGATGCAAGCCATCACACCCAGTCCCTTGAATACTTGAAGGCAAGTACATGGCAAATGCTTAATTAATGTTGCTTATTTTATGTCTGCAAACTGACTTAAAGGGGAGGCCTTTAAGAAAGACAGTGGGGCAATGCACACGTTATACAGTTGTCCTCTAGTTTCTGCCAGGTATTGGTTCCAGGATCTCCTAGGATACCGAAATCTGCCCCACAGATCCCACGGAAATGAAAAGTCAGCCCACCCTCTACACAAGTTTCACATCCCATACTGTATTTTCCAATCATGTTTGGTTGTGGATGTGGAACCCTCTGATAGTGAGGGCTGACTGTATTTATTGGAAAAAAAAAAACACAAAAAACAAGGGTTATGTAAGTGGACCCATGCAGTTCAAAACCCTTGTTGTTCATGGGTCAACTGTATATTCAGAGCTTATAGGAAAATCTCTCTCCCAGTAACCCTGCTCACCATTTCTCTCTTAAACTATTATCATTTTATGACTGGCCATGGTTTGCTATTAAAATTAAAGATTTGGCCTTTCAGTTATGCTTGCCACACTTAAAGTGCTCAATAGCCCTGTGCGGCTAATGGTTACTATTGTGGACAGCACATATGTAGAACATTCCCATCATTTCAGAAATTTTCATTGGGAACATTCTGTGGAAGAAGGGGGCCATCAGAATGTCAGTCCATCTTCTGGAAAAATCCTCGGAAAGGGACAAAGGAGTGACGTTTGGCATTGTGTAATGGTAATTTGACATTTAATTTTCAAAAATGTTTACCCAATTTCTGTTCATCAGTCTGGTGTGGTGGCTCCTGCCTGTAATCCCAGCACTTTGGGAGGCTGAAGCGGGAGGACTGCTGGAGCCCAGGAGTTTGAGACCAGCCTGGGTAATAGAGGGAGAGTCTATCTCTACAAAAAAACAAAAACCAAACAACAACTTTGATGCTGTGGAGTCAGGACAGTCCTGGGTTAAAACCTTTGCTCTCTTTAGTTGTGTAAACCGTGGGTGTCAGCTTTCTTATGTTAACGGAAGATACTTCTTACTTGATAGGGCTGTTTTGAGGATTAAGTGAAAGTCCAAGATTGTGTCTGGCACATAGTAGCTTCTCAGTAAATATTTTCCTCCTATGTCAGGGAATGGCTCCTTCATCCCGTTTTGGGCACATGGGATGCCATCCCCGGGTGGCCTGAAGGGTGGGTGCTCAGGTGTTAAGTTCTGTAGAGGGCATATCCCTGGGAAAGGCAAGGCAATTAAAAACAGTGAGAGGTTGCTCTGGTTAAGTTTTCTTCTATAACTTTCCCCATGGGTCAACTGGGTAGAATGTGCCATTTTCCTAATATTCATTGATGGTAGTGGCATTCGGAAGCGCAATAGCTGAAGCCAGAACTCAGTGGAGAGAAAGGTCTGTCTCTCAGGCCCCAAAAGAGGTTACACATCCGTGGCTGTCCAGTTTGGTGGTGTAGGTCCTGAAATCAGACCAACCTGGATTTAAATCCCCAAATCTATACTCTAAGCTATGTGACCTTAGGCTAGACACTTCACCTCTCTGGCCTTATGAAATAGGAATAATAATAATATCGTCTAGGTTGTTAGGAGTATTAAATGAGGTAAAGCACTGAAAACGTGTAGGCACTGTGTTAAATCACTAAATAAATAAAAGTGGGGATGACCTTATAGGCTTGACATGCGGGATTAAATGAGATAACATATAAAGGCAAATACATGGCAAGTGCTTAATTAATGTTGCTTATTTTTATGTCTGCAAACTGACTTAAAGGGGAGGCCTTTAAGAAAGACAGTGGGGCAATTTGCGCGTTGATGCTCTGTAACAAATCCAAGAGAACGTGCAGGGGGCCCGTTGGGACCAGAGTTCAACCAAGTAAGCGGCAGGAAACCACAAATACCTCCAGGGGTTCTGGGGCCGCGCCGCCTCACCAAAATCATACAGAACTTGGTTTGCTAAGAATCGTCAGCTTCTCTCATGGAGGCGCTTCACGTATCGCAGTCTGTGAAATGGGGCCCAGGACCCAGGCAGAAGTGCGTTGTGTACCGAGTATTTCGCGCCCTTCAGTATCGCAGGAAGACAGCGTCGCCAACACCCTAGACACCACCGGACAACGCCGGGAGGCGCTTCTATCACTAGGCGGTTCCGGGTCCGCGCCCCACCTCGCCACTTCACGCACGCCCCGAACCGCGTGATCAGGGCCGTGGCTCCGCCCCGCTCCTGCGCCGCGCTCCGCTTCCGGTAGGGGCGGAAAGCGGAAGTGTGGGAGGGTCTGCGGGGCGGGCAAAGGGAGGTCCGCGGGGAGGATGGAGCAGTGAGCGGGTCTGGGCGGCTGCCGGCAGCGCCATGGAGACGGTACAGCTGAGGAACCCGCCGCGCCGGTGAGGGGCCACTAGCTAAGAGGACGGGCAAGGGGGCGGGGGAAGAAAAGGCGGGAACTGGCTGCGGGGAGACACCTGTGTGGGAGTCCCCGGAGCGAAGCGACCCAGCTGATGGGGCACCTGCTGAGTTGGGGGGGACGTCTGATGGGTGAGGGTCTGGGTGAGGGGAGCATCTGCTAAGGGGTAGGCTTGGGACCGGTTAGAGGGAACACTCGCCGCGGGGAGACTCTGCTGAGGAACGTGGGGACAAGTTAGGGAGAGTACCTGCTGAGGCCAGGCCACTCGGGGGAAGGCTGTCCACGGAGGGACTCACGGAGGTAGGGGGAATACTGAAGCAGGGTGAGAACCTGTGAGGGGTCTCTTTAAGGGGGCAGATCGAGAACTGGCCAAGAGGAAGGCTGGGTGGACTTTTTACGGGTCCCAAGTCCCACTTGAGGGGTGCAGTTTTGGGGATCTGTGGAGAGAAAAGCTTTGCGCCTAAGGCTGAAGGCATGCGAAGAGAGGTTGAGGGTCTAGCAAGAGAGGGGAGGGTGGAGGGCAGCATTTGAGAGGATGCTGTTGGTGTTGACCCCACTGTAGGATGGCATCTTTTATTACTGATGTTCAGAGTGTCTTCCTAATGGTCTTCACATTCTCCTCAGCCCTTCAGAACCTGACATTGGGAGGTAGGTAAGGAAATAAGAGAATATTTTCGAGATGGGCAGACTGAAGTCCAGAAGAGTTGGGAAACGTGTTTCCTTCTTTACTCCGGGTCACTGAACCCCGCCAGACTGTGCCCTTTTCAGGCCTGTTGTTTTGTGTATATCAGCGCCAGATCCTAGTGGTACCTGGAATTGCTTTAGGTCAAGATCAGGATGGTGGCTGATCCTAGAAAATCTCAACTCCTGGACTTCCGCTCTGGACATCTCGGGTCTTTTACCACTCTGCCACATCTGGAGAAAAGTAGGGAGTAGAGACCGAAGGAGTCATGCTTCTCTGAGGTGCAGTGTGGTTACTTCTATTTCACAGAGACGTCTGACTTCCTGCAGCAGAATGAGCTCTAAAGAAGGAAGTGTTTAGGGTGTGGAAGTGCAGGGCAACCAAGAGGTGAAGGGAAGGGATTGACTATCTGGACAGCACTCTTGGGGGTTGTTCGAGCTTAGGGGTGTTTGAAGTTCACAAACATTGCAGAAGGCAAATAGGTGGTTGGGATGGGCTTCAGATTCACCCTAGCCTAGTGTGCTGAGACTGTAGTAGTAATGGTTAATTACACTCATATTGCACTTACCAGGTGCCAGGCACTCTTCTAAGTGCTTTCCATGTCTCCTACTGAAGCATATGAAATTGCTATTTGACCATTTTTGAACCATAAAATGGTAACTTCATATGGTTCAATTTATGGACTCATTTGAACCTCACAACAATCCTGTGCGGTAGATATTCCTATATGTCTGTTTTACAGATGATAAAACTGAGATACAGACAGGGTAGTGATTTGCTAGGAGAAGTCATAGCGAGTAAGAGGCAGAGCTAGTATTTTAATATCCGTGGGGTCTGGTCCAAAGTCCACGCTCTTAACTGCCTCACTCCGATACCTCTCTGAAAGTACCCCTGTTTCACAGGTCTCTGTGTATGTTAGCAAATATTTGCTATAGTACCACAGTGATCCAATTATAAATGCACACTGGTTATGTTTCTTTCTGAACTATGTTTATTCTTTCTCTGAGGCCTTGTTTTAATTGAAAAGAGGATTAGGAATCTGAGTTTTGTTTCTCCCTTTGCCTAGTGTTACATAATCTTGGGCAAAGGACTAAACTTTCTTGGCATGCTCATTCCTGTACCTTTTGGATTAAAAATATATATATATTAAAAGTGCAAGAGAAGAGCATTACAGGACTGGGTTCTTAAGTAACTGGTGATTCCCTGCTCATTGTAACTAGTGGACTGCCTAATTTGAAGCAGAGCAATTTTATTATCATTTGTATCAGTTTTTAGGACATGACAAAGTATCATGGAGTGGGTGGTTTAAGCAACATAAATTTATTTGCTCACCTTTCTGAAGGTTAGAGATCTGAAATCAAGGCATTGTCAGAGTTGTTTCTTTTGAGGCCTTTGCTTGACTCGTAGATGGCCATCTCCCTATGTCTCCATGTTCTTCCCTCTGTACGTGTCTGTGTCCTAATCTCCTCTTATAGGGAGACTAGTCTAATTGGATTAGGGCATGCCCATATGACCTCATTTTATCTTAATTACCTCTTTAAAGGCCTTGTCTTCAAATACAGTCACATTCTGAAGTGATGGGTGTTAGGACTTCAACATATGAACTGGGTTAAGCTGGGGACACAGTTTTATTATCATTAAAAATTTTGTCAGCTTATCGTATATATTTGTTGTAATCCATATCAAATTCTATGTGGAAAAAGAGATAGTTATACATAAAATGAACTTTATAGGAGTTCTGAAATGGGAGAAAGCTTTGAGAATTAGCCAAACCTGTGACTACTTCATAGACACCATTACTTGTGTTTGGAAAGATACAGGTGTCTTTTCAGAAATTCAGATGGCATGTGTTTCCAACAACCCCAGTGCAGGAAATGCCTTTTGTGTTCATGAGTTTGACATTTGTGTGTGTGTGATTAAGTGAATGATGACAGATTGGTGTCTCATATAGGAGTTCATAATTTTAAAAAGTGAGTTGTTATTAGATAATGGTATAGTGGAAGGTGTAGAGTGCATTCCTGGGATGCTGGCCATCCACATGGCCATCTGACTTAGGAGAGGAACATCCACCAGTGTTTGGTCCATGGTTGCTCTGTTGACCAGGCTTGCTCATTTATGAGCAAGTTGGAGACTGTCTAGGACCTGGGGAAGTCCGAGGTAAGAGAACTGCATTATCAGAGTCAGGCTGTTTTGGTAATAGTGTTTGTTCTGTGAAGAGTTACGGTATAAAATATCATTATGAGTCACTTACCAAAATATTTTTTATAGAAATCTTATTTGTTGATAATTTAGTAATATTTTTTACGTAAAATTCTGTTTTATTGTGGTAATTCACAAAGACTGCTGATGAAATTCTTGATTCCTATCATTACATTTGTGAATCCATTTAGCAAATATATTTTGACCACTTCTTGGTTATCAGGCACCAGAGATGTAATAGTGCGTTAAGTTCAAGTTGTTTTCAATAGCTCCAGATCAAAAACAAACAAAAAGCCACTTAGGTTGTTTCAAAGACGTATCTGAGCAGTCATCTAAAGTGTGTCTGTCAAAGTATTATCAGAGGCTTGCAGCTGTCTCTCTCATGGCAGTGGCAGTTTCCTTTGTTATGCTGTGGTCCCTGAAGTAGTTGAAATAGTGAGTTTTGCATTTTGTAAACCACAGAGAGTCAACACTTCAAAGAAACATATTTGATCTTCCTTTATATAAGCTGTTTATAAAACTTTAATTATACTTGAGAAATGAGGTATTATCCATTGTTACAATTCAGGGCTTTACCAAAAAACTCCTGGCATATGAGATGTTCATTATGACTTCTGAGTTTATAGAAATTTCGGTTCTGAAGTTTAAGAGGAGTTTCACTTCATTTCTTTTCATTTTGAAGGTAGGAGTTTTTATGATGTCATTGGTATTTAATTTTTAGGACCTTTTGATTTTTCAAAGGTCACTGTGATCATTTTGTTTTGTTTGTATCAAGTTAAGGCAGTTTTGACTTGGAGTGGTTCTCCATTTCTCTAGTACATAGTCCTTGATTTTCATAAACTTCTGTAAGATTGGCCTTTTGAGATCAGCGTTTATTGGTAGATACACTTGATGTGGTCAGGATTTTTGTTGGTTTGTTTTATTTTTTATCTTCAGATTTTAACCTGTTTTATTTAGGAAGGTACGTGTGTGTGTGTGTGTGTGTGTGGTGTGTGTGTGTGTGTGTGTGTGTATTTAAGTCTTTTCTTGTAATAATTGCTATTATCCAGCCAGTCTAAACCTTTCTTCTACAAAGAAGTCTCCAGTGTGACTACTTCCATATTTCACCATTTCCTGAGCTCTCTATTCTTTGTTGTTCTTTGTAGTTTCAGGAAGCCATTGTGTAGAGTACACACACACACACACACATATTTCTTGGCAAGTTCCTTCTTTAAGCTCATTAATAGTTTTCAGAGATCCCAGCATTTTTAAAAAAGTGTCAATTTACAACCCCCCATGTTTGTCATGGTTGTCTAGCATAGTCAGAGAAATCTGAACTATCTGGAAGTTGTGAGCAGCTACGTACCTTTGATTTTTGAGACTAGTCAAAGGTATGTGTCTACTCATGGGAGGATCTTTGTGAGACTGTTTGAAACTCTCAGCTGCCTAGTGATTTTTCACTTCTAATCATGTCTAAATGTACACTTTCCCCTTTCTGTTTCTGTGATACCTATAGAATTTACATGTTTTGACAAAATTACAAAAAAATTTGCTAATGGGAGAGCAAAGGTTTCCTATGTCTTCCTTAGTCTCCAGTCCAATTCATAGTTACATTTCAATTCATAGTTACCTTACATTAATTCATGAAATCTCATGAATCGTTTTAATTCATGAAGTCGTTGTATCGTTTTAATTCATGAAATCTCAAGATTTAAATAGATTTTGAAGGATACATCGAATGCTTGAATCTACATGATTTTGGCCACATGACAATTCTTCCTTTTTTTTTTTTTTTTTTTTTTTGAGACAGTCTTTCTCTGTCACCCAGCAGACACTAGAGTACTGTAGCGCAGTCTTGGCTCACTGCAACCTCCGCCTCCCAGGCTCAAGTGATTCTTGTGCCTCAGCCTCCTGAGTAGCTGGGATTACAGGAGTGTGTCACCAGGTCCAGCTGAGTTTTGTATTTTTAGTAGAGACAGGGTTTCACCATATTGGCCAGGCTGGTCTTGAATTCCCTGACCTCAGGTGATCTACCTGCCTTGCCCTCTCAAAGTACTGGGATTACAGAAGTAAGCCACCATGCCCAGCCCACATAACAATTCATTTTTTGTTTACATCTTCCAGTAGTGGGGACCTAGGGACCTCTTAAGGCAGTCCAAATCATTATGTAGGGCAACTTTTATTGTTAGAAAATTCTTACGCAACTTGAACTAAAGATTGGCTCTTGGCATCCCTCCATATGCTGGTCCTGATTTTGCTTATCAGAGTGACCCAGAACAAGTGTCAACTTTTAGAACAGTCTCTCAGGCCAGGTGTGATGGCTCATGCCTGAATCTAGTGCTTTGGGAGGCTGAGAACATTGCTTGAGGCCAGGAGTTTGAGACCAGCATAGGCATAATAGTGAGACTCCATTTCTCCAAAAAAGAAAAAACAATTAGCCAGGCATAGTGTCAGGAGCCTGTAGTACCAGCTACTTGGGAGACTGAGGCAGGATTGCTCGAGCTCAGGCATTTGAGGTTACAGTGAGCTGTGTACCACTGCACCCCAGGCTGGACAACAGTGAAACCCTGTTTCTTAAAAAAGTCTTACTAGTGAAGACTGTAGAGAAGTTCCTGGGATGCTAATTATAAAATAAATGATATATTTTATGTTCTAGTGGCTAGCAAATAAAATGTATTTTGTGTTTACATTTCTTCATTCACAGGCAGCTGAAAAAATTGGATGAAGATAGTTTAACCAAACAACCAGAAGAAGTGTTTGATGTTTTAGAGAAACTTGGAGAAGGGTGAGTGTAAAGAAACTATGGTAGGCCAGTGGGTCCCAGTCTTTTTCCTGCCCCAGAAGCAGAAGGATGTGAACCTTTCAGTATGGCTCTAGATGGGGTGGAAGGTAAATTTACAGCTTGTGATGTCCTTCTTCACTTTACCCCAATCACTATTACAGACAGATTTAGTGATTCCTTGTCTTTTTAATATGAAGACTATCTATTGTGTTCTCTTTTGTAGAATCTGTGGTTTGTATGATTTTATCTGCTTAACACATAGCACTAATTTGATTATAATTCTATCAGAAATTTGTTTATTTGCTGCTCGTCATTTCTGATTGGTATGCAATAATTGTTTCAGTGAAAATCAATGGAATTTAGCATTTTAATATTTGCACCTTTGTGAAATATAATAAAGAAATCAAGGACTAGCACCACCTTCACAGCTACTTAGGAGATCCACAATTCCAGGTTGGAAGCCAGTGGATTTTTTGAAACACAGATTTGTTAATGAGTTTATAAAATAGTAATGAATAATACTGGTAATGTGCAATGACCATCTTTGACTTTCATGATACAATAAAGTTTACATAATTTTTATACTTTTATATATTCTTTTAATTCAATCCTGTGTATTTATTCTTTCTTCTGTAATGACCAGGAAATTAAAATGTTAAGGGCACCATTTCTTAAGTTTTTCTTGTTAATTTTTGAATAGGTAATACAATCATATGATTCAAAATTAAAAAAAAAATTAAGATGCATACAATAAAAAAAAAAGATTCCTCTTACCTCTGTCTCTTAGCTACCCAGAAGCACCCAGGGTAGCGGCTTCTTGTGTATCTTTCAGAAACAGGTTATGCCTGTATATATATGTGTGTGTGTGTGTGTGTGTCTGTCTGTCTGTCTGTCTGTCTGTCTATTTTTTGTCCCTTGGGGGTATTTCTGGTTCAAGGGAAGACCTAACATACTAACTTGTAAAAACAACTACTGACTGATGACTATATGCTCTTTAAAATCATTTCCTTCCCATTCCTTTATTTTTTGGGGTTTAGTATTTTTTATTTTAGGACACAGATTTACGACGTTAAACCCAATCCTGGATTACATGAAGTGGTTTTTCATGATTTACCTCCTTGTAAAAAACATTAGTCATCGTCTTTTTGTAAGTTGGAAAAATACTCTGTGGAATCCAGCAAGAAATCAAGCAGAGGAGGGAAGTAAAAGATGACACACCAGCTGTGCTGTGAAAAGACAAATCTAGGATGAATCTGAAGACTGCCAGTTGACTGGCATTATTAAAGGTATGGGGAAATGATAGTCCCTCTACATCTGTTGCCTGCCATTTTCAGCTTTAGCTTAGCATCTTTGCTATTTTCCTTAAGGCAGCAAGGCCATGGCCTTTAATCTAACAATGCTCATAAGTTATGCTTAGAATAAGATAAAGACTGATAGGCATAATTGACTATGTGACTAACTTATTTCTCTCATTTCTAATAAAATTTGCTCTTACTGCTATAATGTGAGGCAGACCTGGGTTAAAATCCTTGGTCTACTGTTTATTGGTCATAATAGACACATGAGTTTGAGCAAATTGCTTACTATTTTGGAGGCTCACAATCCTCATCTGTAAATTTGGGATGATATATCAATTCATAGAGTTATGTTGTTACCTTAGGTAACTGGGGTAAAGTATAGTGCTTGTCACAATAATAAATGCTCAGTAAGTGGCAACTATTACTATTCTATTTTTAAATGTATCAACTGAAGCATTTTTGACACCTCATCATGTCAAGTCTTAAAGTATATTTAGGTGTTCTTACAGGTAGCTCTGTTTGGGCTGATTGGGTTTGTGGAATGTCAAAGGAAAACTATAATATCAGGAATGTAATGTAAACAAAAAAAGCTAATTATGATTTTTTAAATTGTATTTTATTTGTTTGTTTATTTATTTTTGTAGAGACGAGGTCTCACTGTGTTGCCCAGGCTGATCTCGAGCTCTTGGCTTTAAATGATCCTCCTGCCTCAGCCTCCCAAAATGCTGGGATTACAGATGTGCCCCACTGCACCTGGACAAATTGCAATTTAAATCTATGGATGTCGTCTGTAAGGAATGCGGAAATTTCCCTATAAAGATATCACCAGGGAGAAAACAAAGCTTCAAATCTTTCTTCCCATGCCATCACCTTACTGCTCTTCTAAATGGTACCAGATTTCTGGTATTTCTTGGATTTCTGTCATTCTGACTGAATGAATCTAAGCAAGCCTCATTTAACCAGGAATATTTTGAAGGAAGACCTTCACTACACTTCTTTTCCATACACGTGATGCAATGTTATTCTTAAATTGTTCTGGAGAATGAATGGATTGTGAACTCTCCCTGACTTGTATCTTGTGAAATGAGCTCTGGCTAAAAAAAATGTTGGATTCTGGAATCTGCAGTCATTCTGTGTTATGAGGAAATCATATGGATCTGTGGCAGAGTGGAGCCAAAGCTCTAGACCAGGATGAGTGGAGAGCACTTGGGAAGTGTTTTGAAGTGGAGCCTAGCACCTTTTTTCTTCTCAAAGTTGTACACACTGACTTCTTTAAGTTTTTATCATAGAAGGATAACAAAAGCATCTTGCCTGTGGTTTCATAAAAAATGAGTACTATTGTTAAGACTTCTATCTGGTTAATTTGGCCTCAGATACTGTAGTATTTCCATTTTTCTACATAGATCCTTGCCTTGCATGGCTTATGTAAAATACCTACTTCTCCATTCTCTGCTGTCAGTTGTAATTCAAAAATCATCGCATTTTGTTGTAGGGAATCAAGTTTTAAGGGACTTGCTTGTGAGTATGATTGCAGAAATCTTCTAACCTCCCTTCAGATTACTGTAAATACAGTACATAGAATCAAGAATCTGGTTTTTGTTTTTTTTTAAATTATATAAGTTCTGGGGTACATGTGTAGAATGTGCAGGTTTTTTTCATTTCATTTCTTTTTTTTTTTTTTTTTTTTTGAGATGGAGTCTTGCTCTTGTTGCCCAAGTTGGAGTGCAATGGCACGCTCTTGGCTCACTGCAACCTCTGCCTCCCGGATTCAAGTGATTCTTCTGCCTCAGCCTCTCAAGTAGCTGGGATTACAGGCATGCACCACCACGCCTGGCTAATTTTGTATTTTTAGTAGAGACAGGGTTTCTCCATGTTGGTCAGGCTGGTCTCGAACTCCCGACCTCAGGTAGTCCACCTGTCTCTGCTTCAAAAAGTGCTGGGATTACTGGCATGAGCCACTGCACCCAGCTAGGAATCTTAATTTCATATGAGCTATTGGAGTTTTCCTTGCTATCCAGGGAGGTATGGAGAGTGTTCTGGTCAAGATTGCTGAATGAGTGTATGCAGAGAACTTTCTAAAGAATAATGAGTGAAAATTCTTTTAAATATAAGGATATATAGACAGCTATGGACAAGGGATAGGAAAGAAATCTAAATAAAAAGCAGAGACTAAAGCATGCCTTATACTTGTCAGAAGATTGCATTTGAGCTTCCTACATGAAGTTGGGGGCTGAAACTCAGCCCTCCATCTATGACCTAAGGCTGAAATAAATTTGCTTGACTGCCATCAGAAAGTGTCATTTGCCTGTTGCCTGGGGAAAAAGTGGATGTACTGGTTCGATAATAGGAACTGAGCCTGGATTGTATTTAAGTCTGGTATCTTGAAGGGTGAAAACCCCAAACTCTGAAGATAAGACCTGGTTTAAGTTGTACAGTCCAGATGACTATACTAAGGGAACCATGAAACCATCTGACAGTGAGTGTTGTATAGAGGAAAATCATTCAAGATAAAATGAAATCCATACAAGGAAATCCACTGCCATGAGAAAATCCACAGAATGGGAGAATTCACACTGAAGGAAAAAGAAATAATGGAGCAGTCTCAAAAGTGATTTAATATGATTATAATTTTCAAAAAGATCAAGGAGGGGATAAGAACATCAGATTATTAACATGATTATTAACACATTTGCCCAAAGGCAAATAAAATGTTGGAAATCTTGACAATGAAAACTACAACAATCAAAGTTCTAAAAGCCCAATAAATTGGATGAACAGTAAACTAAACAAACCGAAAGGAGAATTTGTGAATTGAAAGATAGAAATGGGACTGATCACAAAATACAGAAGAGAGAAACACAATTTTGGAACCAGGAAGACAACATAGATTGATGAGGTCTAATAAAGTTTCAGTAGGAATTCTAGAAGAAGATCCTAGAAGTGATAGAGGAAATAATCAAAGAATAATACTGAGAATTTTTCATTCTTGAGGAAAGACACGAGCCCTTGGATTGAAGAAGCTTATGAAGTGCCAGATCAACTACTAGTTATATTACAGTACAATAATAGACTGTTAGGGACAAAGAGGACACCTTAAAAGCTGTGGAGAGATTACCCATGGACAGTGATAATCTAATGAAAGCAGACTTCTCAGCCACAACAGTTGTTGGAACACTGCAATAACAGTGCTGAGGGAAAGTTGTCAAAGAATCCGGTATCCAACCAAACTGTCATTCCAGAGTGAAGGTGAAATAAAGACAGTTTCAGACATAGAGGAGATAATATATCAAAAATGCCGTTGGATGGAAGTAACGATACCCAACGAACAGTGGCTAACCAATGGAGACATTAATAACTAAATACATCTGGGGGTGTGAGAGTCAAGAAGTGGTTAATAGGCTTGATAATGGCTTGACATCTGGGTAATTCTCATAGTCTCAAATGGCTGCATTAGTTGCAAGCATCATCTCTCTCATGGCATTAACAAAAGTAAGAAAGAAAGGGGCAAGTGGAAATGGGCATTCTTGTGTGCTTGTCTCCTACCAGGGAAGAAAGTCTTTCCCAGAAACCCTTCAGCAGAATTATCTTCACATTTCATTGGCCAGAACTGGGTGACATATTTGTCACTAGTTCAGTCACTGGCAGAAGGAAATAGGAATTCTGTGACTGGCTTGGACTACCATGGTATATCTCCTGGGACCAAGCACAGCACCACTGTTAGAAATTAGGAGGTTATTTTAGCAAGGAAGAAGAGACAGTGGTTGGGTCCTTCACACATGCTCAATAGGAGGCTCTCTGGCAAAAAGTATTTGGTGTCATATTTAAGGATCGTTGTACTAGTTTTACAAGAATGACAGCTTCTAATGGAATGGAAATTTTTTTAATGTGCTCTGCATAGACTTAAAAAGTTTTATGTTCCTTTCACATTGAAACAGTTATTGAGCATCTATTTGGCAGTTAGAGTATTTCACTACTTTGACATAGTAGGTGGCACTGTTACTTTGATTTTTTTTTACCGAGACAGTATGAAGTTACAGGTGTGTTAGGGAGACATGAAAGACAATTTACGCAGTATTATTTCACCGATAGCTGCCCAGGATTCCAATGAAAATGTAATCTATATAAAGTGATGATGGTATCTCATTTGACCATCACAAATGAGATAACATCATACCTTATAAGGTAGTTTGTATTGTTGTCATTTTACAGATGAGAAAATTCAGGTACAACAAGGTTAATAACGTGTCTGTAAATGAAAACTAAAATGTAGTGTTGGTAAGACTCAAATCCAGTGTCTTTACATTCTACATCTAGTGGTTTTGTAGCCTCCAAATTGACTAGATACATTAATTTTGTTTTGGTATTAAGGGAAGATAGAGTAGGAAGCAAAGAGTGCGTGTGTGCTGTGTTTACCTGATACATTAAACAGGCTTAGATTTAATTAGTTCCCATAATATTTTAAGTATTATCATAAGTAAGAGGAGCAAGGACAGAAAGATCTTGTGGTAGGTACCAGAGTGAATGAAATAAAACAAAGACTGCCACTTCCATATTGTACCCCAGTATAGATGTGGAGAGAACATATGCTTTGTTTTCAGACACACCTGAGTTCAAATCCTGGACCAATAACTTATGTGACCTTGGGCAAATCATCACAACCTTTTTACATTTATCTGTAAAATAGGCATAATCAGCTCATCTTTGTTTTTCGTAAGAATGAACTGAGATGGTGTACAGTCTCTAGCAGACAGCAGGAAGGCAGTGCATGATAGCTACTGTATTACTATTTCATAATAATACATTGATTACAGTTTTGAATGTGAAGCTTTCAAGATGCCATTTTGTTGTAGATCTTTTAACAGTTTCCCCCCCCCAAAGTATTTTAGCTATTTTAGTTTTACAAATGTATATGTATTAGGCACTTAGGGATATACGTTAGAACTATCAGTTGCTTGTGTTTTACCACTTATATCTTGGCTTGCTTTGAGTTTATAAATGTTCTCCCAATTTTATAGGTCCTATGGCAGCGTATACAAAGCTATTCATAAAGAGACTGGTCAGATTGTTGCTATTAAGCAAGTTCCTGTGGAATCAGATCTGCAGGAGATAATCAAAGAAATCTCTATAATGCAGCAATGTGACAGGTAAAGGCATGTGCGCTTCCTTTGGGGAGAATGTGGTTTTGAATTTGCTATGATTGTCTACAGTTTGACACCTAGAGACACAATTACTTAGATATTTTGCAGAAGGGAGAATTCAGTGGAATCACTGTGCATGTTCTTTTCAGAAAAAAATTATGATGAAAAAAGTTGTTTTTGTAGCTAAACTTCTGTAGTTTTTATTTGTGCATGGCATCTTTTTCCCCCAATTTTTCTTTTTTTTTTTTTTTTGAGGAGTCTCACTCTGTTGCCCAAGCTGGAGTGCAGTGGCACAATCTCGGCTCACTGCAACCTCTGCCTCTCAGGTTCAAGCGATTCTTATGCTTTAGCCTCCCAAGTAGCTGGGACTGCAGGCACGTGCCACTACGCCCTGCTAATTTTTTTGTATTTTTAGTAGAGACAGAGTTTCACCATATTGGTCAGGCTGGTCTCGAACTCCTGACCACAAATGATCCGCCTGCCTCAGTCAAATCCCAGAATGCTGGGATTACAAGAGCGAACCACCACTGTGCCTGGCATTTTTTTCTTTTCAGTGAGCCCTTTTAGAAACCAGGAAGAAGAGGCAGAAGGTGGTGCTTGCTTTTCTGTGTGTGTGTGTGATAATGATCTTTTTTACTTCCTATTGAGAAAACATTTCTGCAGAGATAGCTAAGAACAGATAATTAAAATGTTTTTTAGTTCTAGAAACCTTAGAATATCAGGTAAATCTATAAAAAGAGAGCAGTTATGTATAAATTACTGTTTGTTTTTTCACATTAACAAAAATTATTCTAGCTGAGAGTACTTAAGTATTTATTTTTGAGGAACTAAGATTTGTCAAATGCTATAAGCAGGAAGCCAGACCAAAAGACGACCACAGAATACCACGTGGTTTGCTCTGAAATTCCATGACAACATGGGTTGGTCACTGATAGAGGAGGCTTCCCCGCCCTATTTAGAGACAAACAGAAAGTTAGGGGCAATGCCAGCTCTAGGGGGTTGAAGATGGGTGAGAAATTCTTTCAGTTGAGGCTGTATTCATTCTTCTGAAGGCTTTTTGGTTATCAGATCAACTTAGTACTTCCTGTTTATAAAACTTCTTCATTAGAGTAGGTGGGGCTACCTACCAGAAAATTAGTCCAGAAGCCTTTCAGTCTCACAGACTTGGGAATGCAGTCCTTTCTTTTCTTCCTCCCTCCTTTTTTTTTTTCCTTCTATTTTTGTGATTACTGTCTGCTAGATAAAATCCCCATTTTTCTTGATTGGATTGACCAGATGAAGGTGGCAGTTTTCCATTTGCTCCTCTTTGAGATACATTTTGGAAGTTCTTTCCATTTGGCAAATTGGGACTTTGTCACTATTCAATAGACTTTGCAGGAGCTGTGTTCCAAACATGTTATGGAAATGTCTTTATTAGAGAAGAGATATTTTGAACAGTCTACTCTGCTAAGCACTGTAAGGAATTCAGCAACAGAGCAGAGTCCTTGTGCTCTGGGAGTTTATAGACTAATTGGACAGGCTAAGTACATATATATGTATAGGAGAATATAGCCAACAATGCAAGACTATAGAGAGTATGTTCCAGTAATAAATACCTGATAGTAATGGCCTACAGTACTTAACTCTTGTAAGTCCTGTATTACAGGGAGAGCAAATGTGTTTATATTTACCTTAGACACTTTTTCATTAATATTGTGTGTGTGTGTGTGTGTGTGTGTGTTTTGCTGTCCTTGTCACTGGCATGTTTCCCAAGGTTTGACCAGGAAATTCTGAGTTCTGAGTTAATGAAGCCAATCTGGTTTTAGCATCAGTTGTTATGAAACTTTAATTGGCTGTGACAGCAACCTAGCCAGTTAAAGCTGGCAGCTCTCAGAGGGCACATTATTTCATTTGAATGGGATATTTGATTTTTCTCTGAAATTTCTTGTTTGGTATCTCCCTTCCAGCTTGAGACCTAACATTTGAGGTTTGATCCTGAACATTTTTTCTTTATAATAGATTGTAGTGTATGTGTGTGTTTTTATTGCAAAGTACATATGACTTCTTAGAAAAATTCAAATGAAAAGAAAATAAAATCACTTTTCCTTTGGAGAAATCATCATTGTTAACTACTACTTGATACACATATTCTTCCAAATCTCTTTGGAGTTTTACAGTAGTTACTGTTTTATTAGCCTGCCTTGTTTGCTTGTTTTTGTAAACACAGTGTCTTCTCATGTTATCAAATACTTCTCTATAACATTTTTCGTGGATTCATGATATTATATGGCTGTATTATTATTTCCTAAATAAACTCACTAATGTTGGAGGGACATTTAGATGATATCTAAATTTCCACTTTTATCAATAGTGCTACGATGGTGATTGTTACTTTTTGAACATTTGTAATTCATTTTTGAGGCTAAATTGTAGACATAGAAATGCTGATTAAAGGACCCACCCATTTTTTATACTTTTATGATTTATTACCCTCCAGAAAAGCTATACCATTTTGCATTTCTATCAGGAGGTTACTCATTTTATCCTTAACTATGAATAATTGATCTTTCCAGATGAGGAATTAATTTGTATATACTTAATAGCATGAATTAAGAGATGTTTGAAGCCCATTTTATTAATTTGTATTCTCTCTCTCTAGCCATCATGTAGTCAAATATTATGGCAGTTATTTTAAGAACACAGACTTATGGATCGTTATGGAGTACTGTGGCGCTGGTTCTGTATCTGATATCATTCGATTACGAAATAAAACGGTAGGTTTACCTTCTAGAGCAATGCAGCTGCTAGTCTCTTATGCCATCTTCTTTTCTCTGGCTTCTTTTTCAGTGCATTCTCCTACTAGAGAGATGACTTCCCTTTTCCATGGTTCTTTTCCCTCTTTACTCTTTTATGTCTCCTAAGTCTGACAGCTTTTTTTTTTCCTTTTTTTTAATGAGACAAGAGTCTCACTCTGTTACCCAGGCTGGAGTATAGTGGCACAGTCATAGCTCACTACAGCCTCTACCTCTTGGGCTCCAGTGATCCTCTCACTGCAGGCTCCTGAGTAGCTGGGACTACAGGTGTGTACCACCATGCCCAGCTAATGTTTTTTATTTTTATTTTTATTTTTATTTTTATTTTTCTGTGGAGACGGGGTCTCACTATGTTGCCCAGGCTGGTTTTTAACTCCTGGCCTCAAGCAGTCTTTCCACCTCAGCCTCCCAAAGTGCTGGGATTACAGGCATGAGCCACCATGCCTGGCAATGTGGCAGTTTTAACACCAATTTAGTCCAGTGATTTTTTAGCATGCTTTGCTTATTTCTTACTGGGAAAAAATGACTATTAAATCTTGGTTATAGAATGAATTTTAAATGTTTAAATTTGGATTTGGATTTGGGTTTCTGCTTCTGCCTAGCATGTTCACAGATTAACTTCCTCTATTTCCTATTAATCAGAGAATAATCCCCTTATGAAAGATTATTTGCTGTTAACTGTGGTTGCCAGTATAAGACCTAGAAGTCATGGGTTCTAGTTCTGGTTCAGTTACTTAATCTCTTTATGTATTCATTCAGTAAATATTTCTTGAACACTGCTTTAGGCCTGAGGGATCCAGTAGCAAATAAAACAGATGACAACTCTGCTGTCATGGTAGTGCACTTTGGAATAGGGCAACAAAACAAATTAATGATAGCTATTAATAGAAAAGGTAGAATAATGATAAATACTGTGAAGAAAAGAAATGAGGACAAAGTGATGGTAAAGTTATGGAGAGTGCTTGGTGGGCTATTTTAGAGTAGGTAGTTGAGGACGGTCACTCAGAAGTGGTAACATTTATAGGAAGACTCAAATGACAGAAAGGAGCTAAGAGTCCTGAAGGAACACTCAAGGTGGGCAATAGCCAGTGCAAAGACCTTGAGGCTGGAATGAGTTTGGCATGTCTGAGTGATAGAAGGGCTACCATGACTAGAAGAGAATAGGCCAAGGAGAAGCTGTAGGACATGAGGTTCGACAGGTGGGCAGGCGTAGATTATGTTGGATATTGTAGGTCATAGGAATGAGTTTGAATTTTATCCCAGGTACAATAGGAAACTATTGCTGGATTCTGAGCAAGTGAGCAAGCCATCTGATATGTGTTTTAGAAAGATAACTCTGGGGCTGGGTGCGCTACTTCACTCCTGTATTCCCAGCACTTGGGGAGGCTGAGGCAGAGGATTGCTTGAGCCTAGGAGTTTGAGGCCAGCCTGGGTAACATAGTGAGACCTCATCTCTACAAAAGAAAAAAGAAAAAAAATATTAGTCAGATATGGTGTCATGCACCTGTAGTCACAGCTCCTTTTGGGGTGTGATGGGGTTGAAGTGGGAGAATTGCTTGAGCCCAGGAGGTTAAGGCTGCTGTGTGCCGGGCAACAGAGTGAGACCCTGTTTCAAAAAATAAAAAAGTTAACTCTGGCTTCTGTGTAGATTGTGGGTGGATAAGAGAAGAAGCAGGGGAAATCTTAGCCTTAAGTTTTTTTGTTGTTAATAAGAAAAATAAGAATAATGCCTATATTACCTATTTGCAAAGTAGGGAAAATTAAATATGTAAAAGTACTTTGTAAATTGTGAGGTGCTACACAAATTAGAAGGTGGGAGTGTTTTAAAACTGAGTTATAACTTTTGGATTATTCATATACTGTCTTCTTAATTTACATTATTCAGAATTAGTGTGTTTGCCTAATCAAATAGCAAGTTCTTTAGCTAGGAATAATATCCTAACGTAAGATATATGTAAAGAAGTTCCAAAACTGGAATAATTTATTGAATTAAAAATTGGACTTCAGGGCTTCTTATATGTAGCATCAAGTCATTTTATTTCAGTTATTTTAAGCCAGTTCAAAATTAATTTTGATGGCGCTTTTGGTGGTTTTTTGCCATTGTAATATTAGTTTATTTATGTAAATTTTAACTTAATTACTAAGTGCTGATTTTTAATTACTGCACATTATTTTCTAAGTGTTAAAACTCTACCCTGTCTACCATGATATCCACTAGCCACATGTGATTATTAAGGATTTAAAATGTGGCTAGTCTGAACTGAGATAATGCTGTAAATATAAATTATACACCAGAGATTGAAGAATTATTACCAAAAAATTATTTTAAAAATCTTTAATTTTTTCATATTGATGACATGGTAGAATGATAATGTTTTTGATAAATATGGTTAAGTAACATAGATTATCAAAATTGATTGTTTCTTTCTTTTCTTTCTTTCTTTCCTTTTGCTCTGTTGCCCAGGCTAGAGTGCAGTGGTGTGATCATAGTTCACTGCATGTTGGAACTCCTGAGCTCAAATGATCCTCCTGCCTCAGCCTCCTGAGTAGCTGGGATCACAGGCGCCAGCCACTGTTCCTGCTTGTTTCCTTTTTCAGTGTGGCTACTAGAAAATTAAAAATCATATTTGTGGCTCCCAGTATATTTCTGTTAGGCAGTGCTACTTTAACTGATTAGGTTAGCTGGTTAGAATAAAGAGGTGGTAAATCAAGTGATGAGCTTTGTTCTCTTCCACTACAGAAGATGCCCCAAACTCTAGCCTACTACCTTGCCAATAGTGTTTGCCTGGACTTTAGTGAAACCTTTAACAATTTCTCTGTGATCTTTGGCATAAATGACTTAACTTGTCTGTGCCTCTGCTTCATTATGTATAAAATGGTAATGATAATAATAGTTCCTCTACTTCATTTAGTTATAAGGATTAAATGAGATTAGAAACATAGTGCTTAGTATAAATTAAATACTTAGTAACAGTTAACCATTATATATATATATATAGTGACAGAATCTGCCTGTGTCACTCAGGCTGGAGTACACACAATCTCAGCTCACTGCAACCTCCGCCTCCCAGGTTCAAGCGATTCTCCCGCTGTAGCTTCCTGAGTAGCTGGGATTACAGGTGCCCACCACCACACCCGGCTAATTTTTGTATTTTTAGTAGAGATGGGGTTTTGCCATGTTGGCCAGGCTGGTCTTGAACTCCTGGCCTCAAGTCATCTGTCTGCCTTGGCTTCCCAAAGTTCTGGGATTACAGGCATGAGCCACCATGCTTGGCTGTTTTTCATATTATTAGCATAGTACCTGGCGCTTATTAAATATTGATTGATAATATCATAGGTATTAAATTATAATGCCTTATATTAATTGATTTTCATGACACTCTTAAAGAAAAGTTATATTCCTATTTTGTAGATTGGGAAACAGACTAAGAGAAGGTCAGTAACTTGCTTAAGTCACATGA
Organism: Cacajao melanocephalus; assembly: GCA_963573385.1. Classification (NCBI taxonomy): domain Eukaryota; kingdom Metazoa; phylum Chordata; class Mammalia; order Primates; family Pitheciidae; genus Cacajao; species Cacajao melanocephalus. Next base: position 5,414 of record CAUYLG010059629.1, on the reverse strand, counting down.
AAGTAGAGCCAAGAGTAAAAGCTACATCTTCCTAATCTCAAATCCTATAGTTTTTGCACCAGAGCATGCTCCATTTCACATCTGAGTTGTTTGTCAGAAGGGAAACTGTGTAACAGTTTTTTGATAGATTGAGTTTGTTTAGGACTGGTGTTGGGTCTGCAGAAAGTCTATGTTGGACAGATGAGATATTCTATACTAGTTTCTTGCATTCTCGCTTTCATTTATCATTGTTCGACAGATATTTTTTCAGTGTCTACTGTGTGCCAGGTGACTTTATTGGTGTTAGGGAAACAAAAGTAAACAAATCAGACATTTTTAAGAGCTTGTGTTTCTAACAGGGAAGACATCACATAAATAGATAAATAATGGGTAATATGTCAGATGGTAGTATACTGCAGTGACAAGGTAATTTAAGGGAATAGAGAATGAGCTAGAAATGAAGTAGGAAAGCCATCTCCATTTTCTGAGGAGGTGACATTTGGGCAGATAGCAAAGTGAGGAAGCAAACTGGATAGACATCAGGATGAAGAAAATAGGCAGTTGAAAGGACCCAGAAAAGAGAATGTGCTTAGAGTGTCTGAGGAACAGCAAGGAAGCAAGCCCTTGTTGAAACATTGAGCAGGGTAGAAAGTGGTAGAAGATGAAGTTAAAGAGGTAGCTGGGAGGGAGATCATGTAAAGCTTTGGTAAGGACTGACTTATTTTAAGTGAGTTAGGAAGACATTGATAGGTTTTGACTCTGGCTTATGTTTTTATTATAGCTTCTGTGTGGAAAGTACATTGTAGAGCATCAAGGGCAGAAACAAAGAGACCAGGCAAGAGATCGTGAGAATAGCGCAGGCAGGACACAATGGTGACTTGGACCACAGTGGTTACAGAGGGGGTATTTGGATATACAGTATTTTGAAGATAGAGAAGAGTCAAGGATGACTTCAAGGCTTTTGTCCAGAGCAACTAAAAGAGTAAAGTTTCCCTTTACTGAGAGAGGGAGGACCATGGGAGAAGTAGAGTAGGTTGGATGGATCAGAGGGAGAAGAGTAAGGTGGTAGACATAAAGAGTTTGATTTTGACATGTTATGCTTGTGATGCGGGCTAAGTATTCCATTTGGAGATGTTGTGTAGGCAGATACATAAATCTGAGTGAGGGGAGATCTGGTATGGAAATACAGCTTTGGGAGTGGTCAGTATATCTATTGTATAAGCAGTCATACTGTTCACAGGTTGAATAAGATCTGTTTATATTCAAGAAAGCTGTTTGGATCTAATTTTGTCTCCTTTTTCTAATGCGCTGATATAAACTGATAGAACTTGAACTTCTTATTCTTTTTTCAGTTAACAGAAGATGAAATAGCTACAATATTACAATCAACTCTTAAGGGACTTGAATACCTTCATTTTATGAGAAAAATACACCGAGATATCAAGGCAGGAAATATTTTGCTAAATACAGAAGGACATGCAAAACTTGCAGATTTTGGGGTAGCAGGTCAACTTACAGTAAGTAAAAATATTACTCGTATTGATAATTTTCGGTTCTGTCCTGAGAAGCAGTTCTTTTTATTTACCTATTTTTAAAATATAATACTTGATTTAATTGTATTAGTAACAAGTTGCAGAATCTACCAATAGGTTACAAAAGAGCTGGTCAGTGAGTTATTTTAGATCTTTTCCTGGAGTTCAGGTCACATAGCTTAACTTCGTTTAACTTTTATAAAGATGAAAAGTAAAACAAGAAAGGATAGATTACTCTAGTGGATTGCATCAACATATTTATAAAAGGAAGAAAAATTAAGTCCAGATGCTTTCCTTGACTGAGACATAACATCATCTCATTCAACCTGCAGGTAGTACTTGGCAGTTACTGTACTGAAAACAATCTCTTTGTTTGATTCCAGGATACAGTCTCTTGATTCTTCTCCTGCCTAACTAGTGCATGGAAGTGAAAGAAGAAAAATAAAAACTTGTTTTCAAAATAAGTCTAGAATTATTTGGTTCTATGAAATACATAAGTGTATATGAAAGTATATATAGAAAAATAGAGTTCTAGGCAGTTATACACTAAAATACACTAAAATTTGCAACAATATTACATATCAAGGGGTTTTCTTGGGTGGTAGAATGAATATAGTGTGTGTTTAGAACTGGTGTTATGTACATTTTTAATTTTTTTAATTATAAGTCTGCCTGGGACATGTTAGGGAGTCTCAGGTATTGTAACAGCACAGAAATTGCTTTGATGTTTAAAATAAATCAGAAGCTTATTCAATATTATGATTTGTGGGCTCTCCAAAAGATTTTGTTGTTAACACACAAATAAACAGTACCAGACAATATTATCTAAACTACAGTCTTAGTAAGGAAACCAAATTGAAAAAATACATCTTCTGATGCTGTATAAAAAAATATAATATTGATTGGGTGTGGTGGCTCACCCCTGTAATTCCAGTACTTTGGGAGTCTGAAGTAGGAGGATCACTTGAGGTCAGGAGTTTGAGATCAGAGTGGCCAACATGGTGAAACCAGGCCGCTACTAAAAATACAAAAATTAGCCGGGCATGGTGGCACATTCCTGTAATCCCAGCTACTTGGGAGGCTGAGGCAGGAGAAGCGCTTGAACCTGGGAGGCGGAGGTTGCAGTGAACTGAGATTGCACCATGGCACTCTGCACTCCAGCCTGGGCGACAGAGTGAGACTCTGTCTCAAAAAAAAATTATATATATATGTATGTAAATAATATTAAAATAAGAGTATCCATTCCATAGTAATAATTTTAGTAATTGATTACCCAATAATGACTTACCCAATAATGACTTCCAGTGTTCTTATTGCTATAATTCCTGCCTTGGCAGAATTTTTCTCCCCTTTTAATTCAGTGTTAGTATATTCACAAAATTATGCATCTATTAGCAATGTCTAATTCTAGAACATTTTCATCATTCCCAAAATAAACTGCACCCTTTAGCAGTTACTCCCCATTTTCACCCCAGCCCTTGACAACCACTAATCTACTTTCTGTCTCTATAGATTTGCCTATTCTGAATATTTCATATAAATAGAATCATACATGATGTGTCCTTTTGTTTTTGGCTTCTTTCATTTAACATGATGTTTTCTAGTTCATTCATGTTGTAACATGCATCAATTCTTCATTCCTTTTTATGGCTGAATAATATTCCTTAATGGCTATAACACATTTTGTTTATTTACTCAATAGTTGAATATTTAGATTGTTTCTGCTTTTTGGCTATTAGGAATAATGCTACTATGAAATTCATGTACAGGTTTTTATGTGAATCTTTGTTTTCATATGATACACAGAGTTGCTGGGTCACATGGTAACTCTGTGTTTAATTTTTTAAGGAATTGCCAAACTGTTTTCTAGAGTGGCTCACCATTTTACGTTCCCACTGCTGATGTATGAGAATTCTAACTTTTCTGCATCCTTGCCAACACTTGTTATTTTTTGTGTTTTTGATAATAACCATCCTAGTGAGTATGAGGTAGTATCTCTTTGTGGTTTTGATTTGCATTTTACTAATGACAAATGATGTTGACTGTCTTTTCTTCTGCTTATTGGACATTTGTGTATCTTTGGGAAAATGTCTTTTTAAATCTTTCACCCATTTTTAATTGGGTATTTACCTTTTAAGTGTTGGGTTGTAAGAGTTCTTTATGTATTTTAGATATAAGTCTTTTATCACGTACATGATTTGCAAATATTTTCTCTCATTCTATGGGTTGTCTTGAAGATGTCCTTAGAAATATAAAAATTTTTAATTTTGGTCATGTCTAGTTTCTTTTTTCTTTTGTTGCTTGTGCTTTTGGTGTCACATCTAACAAATCATTAGCTAATGCAGGGTCATGAAGATGTACTCCTAATGGTTTTCTTTGAAGTGTTTAATAGTTTCTTTGAAGTGTTTAATAGTTCTAGCTTTTATATTTAGATCTATAATTTGTTCTGAGTTAGTTTTCATGATGTGAGGTAGGCATCCAGTTTCATTCTTTTTGCATGTTGATATGTAGTTGTTCCAGCATTTGTTGAAAAGACTGTTTTTTCTTTGTTGAAATGTATGAGTTTATTTCTGTGTCTATTCTATTCGATTGACCTATATGTTTGTCCTTGCACCAGTACTATGCCGTCTTGATTACTGTAAGTTTGAAGTAAGTTTTGAAATTGGTTAAATGTGAGTGCTCCAACTTTGTTCTTCTATTTCAAGATTGTTTTGGCTATTCTGGGTCCCTTGTATTTCCATATAAATTTTAGGATCAGATTGTCAATTTCTGTAGAAAAGGCTATCGGGATTTTGGTAGACATTGTTTTGAATCTTAAATCAGCTTCGAAATATTGCCGTTTTGGCAATATTGTCTTCCAATCTATGAACATAAGCTGTCTTTCCATTTTATTTAGATTTTCTTTAATTCTTTTAGCAGTGTTTTATAATTTGCAGTGTACAAGTTTTGCATGTATTTGGTTAAGTTCATTCTTAAGTAGTTTGTACTTTTTGATGGTATTTTAAATGGATTTGCTTTGTTTTCAGATTGTTCATTGCTAATGTAATATATAATTGATTTTTATATATTATCTTGTGTCCTGACACTTTTTTTTAAAATTAACTGTGAACATGTATGTTGTTTTGTTAAAAAGATGAGCTTTTTTTTCCTTCACTAAAATAAACTGAAACTATAGTATAGGATGATCTGACTCAGCTGTTTGGTTGTGAAACCTCCAGTACTAAGTTTAGGCTCCTCTCTGGTCTCTTGTCTGGAGGCTGTAGGCCTTGTTGGCAGCCTTCTGGGAAGTGGTGGTGGCATGGGGATTGTTAGCATGTTAATGCTCACTTAATGTTCCTGATTCACAACACCACCCACGCTCTCTATAGTCTAGAGATCCTTGGTTTCACTCCCCAGAGAGTACACCTCCAGTCTAATGCCAGGGTTGGGCAAGGGAAGCCCAGTAGTTGCTTGATGTGTGAGGAGGGTTTAGGGTGTTTAGCTGCTTCTTAACTCTTTCAACCCAGGCTTCCTATTTTGATGTCTATTTTCACCCCTCTTTTCTCTACCTGATGCCACCAATTTCTAAGCCTTTTGGAGGGGTTGGTGTTAGAATCAGGTTGTTTCTTAGTTTTCCTGGTGACTGACTCAAGATTCCATTTTGTAGTCTGTTCAGTTGATTACTACTGGCCCATCTGCTCTCCAGCTTTTAAAATTTTGTGGCTGCAGTTGTTTTCCCCTTTGTTTCTTATTTTTGTAGATTTATTCTTAAAAAATAATCCTTTTTTTATTTTTTTTATTTTTTTGAAAGAAAGGAAAAGAGAGGAAAGAAAGTGAGAGTGAAAGAAAGAAAAAAAAAGAATGTACGAGAGAAAGAAAGAGGAAGAAAAAGAGGGAGAGAGAACAGGATTCTTGTTCTACTGC
>CAUYLG010059628.1:0-51724 GCA_963573385.1 Cacajao melanocephalus | reverse complement strand
GGCTGGAATGCAGTGGTGCAATCTCGGCTCACTGCAACCTCCACCTCCCGGGTTCCAGCGATTCTCATGCCTCAGCCTCTGGAGTAGCTGGGATTACAGGTGCCCACCAACATGTGCGGCTAATTTTGGTATTTTTAGTAGAGACAGGGTTTCACCGTGTTGGTCAGGCTGGTCTTGAACTCCTGACCTCAAGTAATCCAGCTGCCTTGGCCACCCAAAGTGCTGGGATTACAGGCATGAGCCACCACACCTGGCCTAGATTCTTAATTTTATATTTTTGGAGTGCTTTTGTATGATCTCAGCTCACTGCAGGAGTGGATTAGAAAACAATTTCTCTCTGGTAAAGAAAGTCACCCCAAAGCTTACAGTTTTCTTATCCTGTTGGGACATTAACCAATTTTAGACATTAACCATCTCCTGCTAAAAACAATTCATATGTTGAAGTCCTAACCCCTACTTCCTCAGAATGCATTTGGAGATAAGGCCTTTGAAGATGTGATTAAGTAAAAATGGAGTCATTAAGGTGGGCCCTAATCCAATGTGACTGCTGTCCTCATAAGAAGAGATTAGGACACAGACACACACAGACAGAAGACCACATGAAGACAAAAGGGAGGCCAGGTGCTGTGGCTCCCGCCTGCAATCCCAGCACTGTGGGAGGATTGCTTGAGCCCAGGAGTTCAAGATCAGCTGAGGCAGCATACTGAGACTCTGTCTTTACAAAAAAATTTTTTTTAAATTACGCAGATGTAGTGGTGTCCGCCTGTAGTCCCAGCTACCCCGGAGGCTGAGGTGGGAGGATTACTTGAGTCCGGGAGGTGGAGGCTGCAGTGAGATATAATTGTGCCAGTGCACTCCAGCCTGGGTGACAGGGCAAGACCCTGTCTCAAAATACAAACAAAACAATAAAAAAGGGAAAAGGTGGCCATCTATAAGCCAAGGAAAGAAGTTTCAGAAAGAAACAACTCTGCCAACACCATGATCTCAGACTTCCAGCCTCTAGAACTATGAGAAAATAAATTTCTCTTGTTTAAATCACTCACTGCAGTACTGTGTGGCAACCTGAGTGATACTCTTAGCTAAGTCATTTCGGCAAACCTTTCCTGATTAAATATATTCTCAAATTCTACTTTAAAACAGCTTTAATGTCCTGTTGAATCTCTCACTAGTGTTTGTATGTAAGTCATGTTTTTAACCTTTTGAACACTGAACTTTGATATAAAAAAAATTTTAAGGTCAGGCACAGTGGCTCACATTGTAATCCCAGCACGTTGGGAGGCCAAGGTGTGAGTGGATCACTTGAGGCCCAGTAGGTTGAGACCAGCCTGGTCAACATGGTGAAACCTGTTCTCTACTAAAAATACAAAAATTAGCTGGGCTTGGTGGCACCTGCCTGTAGTCCCAGTTACTCAGGAGGCTGAGGCAGGAGAATCACTTGAATCCAGGAGGTGGAGGTTGCAGTGAACCGAGATCGTGCCAGTGGACTCCAGCCTGGGCGACAGAGCTAGACTCTGCCTCAAAAAAAAATTTTTTTTAATCTTGTTTCCCTCTTATTGGACATTTATTAAATCTGAGTACACATTTCCAAGTGTTCTTTTGATAATTCTTTTGATATCTGGGATATCAATTAATATGGTGTAAGCCAATATGCTCATCAGCTTTAATTTGATCTTTTGTTTTTAGCATCCCATGGGAACTTCAGTTAGAGTGCCCTATGGCTAGTTATCTTCCAACTTACTCAGATAATTATCCTTCCTTCTTGGTATTATCTTGGTCAAAGGGAGCTCTCAGGGTTTCGTCAGTGAAGGGCCCTGGCCTTGAAAAGCTTTCTGGATTAAAGGGGGCAGGCAGGCAGAAGAAAAGGAGGTGTTTCGAGACTTAAGAGAAGGGCCTGGAGAGAAACTGCTCGGGTATATCTCTGCAGGGTGGAGGAAGTTGTGGCATTAAATATTCCGTACCTGCATCGTTCCGTGATGTTAGCAGACGTAAAATCTAATATAACCCTTTTGCAATTCATCTGGGATCATATCTTTAATCTCACCAGTCAGAATCTGACCCTTTGCTCACACAAGGCCACCCCTGTTTATATCACTAAAACAGCTATTCCCCAACACCAGAGCGGATTAAATTTCTTCCATTTACTAAAGATAGAGAACAGGCCCTCTCTTTGCAATGAGATGGGAGGTAGTTGTTTTTATTAAGAAAAACATTAGGTGATTTTCTGTAAGAAAAACATGTATTGGCCAGGAGCGGTGGCTCACACCTGTAATCCCAGCACTTTGGGAGGCCAAGGCGGGTGGATCACAAGGTCAGGAGATCAAGACCATCTTGGCCAACATGATGAAACACTGTCTCTACTAAAAATACAAAAATTAGCTGGCATGGTGGCATGCACCTGTAGTTCTAGCTACTAGGGAGGCTGAAGCAGGAGAATCGCTTGAACCCAGAGGCAGAGGTTGCAGTGAGCCGAGATTGTGCCGCTGCACTCCAGCCTGGCAACAGAGTGAGACTCTGTCTCAAAAGAAAAGAAAAACATGTATTAGCTTATTCGAGGCACTAGGCACCAATAAGGAAACAGCCTGATGCAGAAAATGGCATCAGGGTCTTTGGAATAATTAAGTAATTAATAGCAAATGAAACAATTAACTTAAAATTTAATAAGTAATTAAGATAAGTGGGTGCTCATTGAGTGGGAGTGCTGGCTGGTTGGGAGGGGTGTGAGGAAAGTGGGGGTCAGTTTGAAGACTACAGCCCCGGCTCCAAGTGCACAGGCCCTGGGACGAGAAGCAGAGAAACGATCACCTTTATTTTCTTTAATCCCCAAGGAGAAATAAATATTCAATAAATACGACATTTTTTATTTTCATTCTTGCCAGCAGAAGATCAATTAATAAATACGTTACATGCCTTTTTCTGGAAGACGTTGTACTGTCTACTGTCCAAAAGTGGTGGTGGCTGGCTCAGCTCATTGCTGAGCTCACGGCTTGGGATCATGAGAATGGACAAGGTGGACATGCGCTGAGCACCTGCTCATGCCAGGCACTGACCAGCAGGGTCTCATCTCGTGGAACCAACAGCCCTGAAGAGAAGCTATGTCATCTCCCTTTGCAGGGGAGGAAATGAAGCTCACAGAGTTAAGAACTCTGCTCTCTATTATTTAGAGGCCAAGTCAGGTGCGAAATTCCAAGTTGACTCCCAAAGTTCATGCCATACAGGCACCAGTAAGTCTAATATCCATCCTCAAATGAATGATGTGTGTCCTGGAATCAACAAGCGTTTTTCTTAACTGTCTAGTTTATCTCATAGGCAACAATATTGTAACAATGATTACACAGCATTTTAAAAAATCATAAGCAACAAAAACCTGTCATCGAAATTTGAAGGACAACCAATGTTATCCCTACCTTACTGTCTTACAGCCTATGCCTTCTTCCTGGCTGTGTGCCCGTGGTTGTTTGTTTTCATTTGCTCTATATGGGTATTTCTTGCAGTTCTTTTGCTGCCTGACCCTGGCCACGCCCCTGAAACTGTGCCTTTGCTGCACTATACAGACTTGATTTTGACATTGTGTAATGTTGAGTGTTCTTCTGATATCTTTCCCCAGATCAGGAGGAATGACCCCATACTAAGAACGCATTCATCAACTAATATTTAGTGAGTTCCTAAAAAGTACATCAGGCACTAACAATAAGGCCTCAGTTCTGAGAACATAAAAAGGAATATAGGCCAGGCCCCGTGGCTCACACCTGTAATCCCAACACTTTGGGAGGCTGAGGTGGGAGGACCACTTGAGCTCAGGAGTTTGAGACCAGCTTGGACAACACGGCGAGACACCCGTCTCTACACAAAATACAAAAGTAGCCAGGTTTGGTGGTGTGTACCTGTAGTCTTAGCTACTCAGGAGGCTGAAGTGGGAGGATCACTTGAGCCAGGGAGGTTGAGGCTGCAGTGAGCCGTGATCATGACACTGCACTCCAGCCTGAGCAACAGAGTGAGAACTGTCTCAAAAAGAAATAAAATTACAATGCAGTCCTTGACATTAATAAGCCTCAGATCTGGTAAGGAAAGAGAAGTAAACAAATTGAAATACAGCTGATAGCAACTACGTAATTCAGACCAACCTGACTGATGAAAACAATTAAAAAGATGCATAAAATGTTGTTGCTGTTGTTTTAGAAAACTTACGAACATCCGGGAGTTAATATGACACTGAAATGTTATCAGGCCAAGAACCAGAGAACTGAGTATCTTAGACGATTTTGTGGTGCTATAACAAATACCTGAGACCTGAGACCATGCAATTTATTAGAAAACAGACATTTATTTCTCAAAGTGCTGGAGGCAGAGAAGCCCAAGATGAAGGCACTGGCAGGCTTAGTGCTCTGGTGAAGGCTGCTGTCTGCTTCCAAGATGGCGCCTTAGTGTTTCCTCCTCAGGAGGGGAGGAGCACGGTGTCCTCACAGAATGGAGGCTGACAGGCAAGCTGCCGTATGCTATGCAAAGCCTCTTTATAAGAGCACTAATCTCATAAGCAAGATGGCTCTTAAAGGCCCTACCTCTTAATACTGTTGCATTGGCAACACCTGAATTTCGGATGGAACATATTCAAACCGTGGTATTCCACCCTTGGCACCCCAGAATTTGTGTCCTTCTCACATACAAAACGTAACCACGTGTCATGTAATGATGGGGATATGGTCTGAGAAACACACTTTTAGGCCATTTCATCAATGAGCGGGCATCATAGGGCGTGCTTACACAGACCTAGATAGTATAGCCTACCACACCTAGGCTACCTGGTAGGGCTGACTGCTCCTAGGACACAAGCCTGCACAACATGCTACTGTACTGAATACTGTAGGCAACAGTGATACCATGGCGAGTATTTGTGTATCTAAACAACTAAACATAGAAAAGTTACGGTAAAGGGCCGGGCGCAGTGTAATCCCAGCACACCTGTAATCCCAGTACTTTGGGAGGTCAATGCAGGCGGATCACGAGGTCAAGAGATCGAGACCATCCTAGCCAACATGGTGAAACCCCGTCTCTACTAAAAATACAAAAATTAGCCAGGCGTGGTGGCACGCACCTGTGGTCCCGGCTACTCGGGAGGCTGAGGTGGAAGAATCACTTGAGCCCAGGAGGCAGAGGTTGCAGTGAGCCAAGATTGCGCCACTACACTCCAGCCTGGTGACGACAGAGCAAGACTCTGTCTCAAAAAAAGAGAAAAGTTACAATAAAAATATGAGATGAAAGAGTGAAACATGGTACATTGCATAAGGCACTTAAAATCAGTAGAGCTCGCAGGAATGGAAGTTGCTCTGGGTGAGTCAGTGAGTGAGTGGTGAGTGAATGTGAAGGTTTAGGACATTGCTGTACACTACTGTAGACTTTATAAATACTGTACACTTAGGCTACACTAAATGTATTCTAAAAATTTTTATTTCTTCAATAGTAAATTAACCTTAGCTTAGTGTAACTGTTTACCTTATAAACTTTTTAATTTTTTACAAAAAATTTTGATTCAGCTGGGTGTGGTGTCTCACGCCTGTAATCCCAGCACTTTGGGAGGCTGAGGCAGGTGGATCACCTGATGTCAGGAGTTCGAGATCAACCTGGCCAACATGGTGAAACCTCGACTCTACTAAAAATACAAAAATTAGCTGGGTGTGGTGGTACACACATGCAGTCCCAGTTACTTGGGAAGCTGAGACAGGAGAATGACTTGAACCTGGGAGGCGGTGGTTGCAGTGAGCCCAGATCACACCACTGCACTCCAGCCTGGGTGACAGAGTGAGACTCTATGTCAAAAAAAATAAATAAAATTGACGCTTATGGTAACACTTAGCTTAAAACACAAACACGTTGTATAGCTATATAAAAATACTTTTTTCTCTATATTCCTATTCTACAAACTTCTTTCTGTTTTTAATTTTTTAAATTTTCTTTTACTTTTTGAACTGTTTTATAAAAAACTAAGACCCAAGACCCAAACATACATATTAGCCCAGGCCTACACCAGGTCAGGATCCTCAGTGTCACCCACTGTCTTCCGCCCCTTCATCATGTCCCACTGAAAGGACTTCAGGGGTAGTAACATGCATGGAGCTGTCATCTCTTGTGATCATAGTGCCTTCTTCTGGATACCTCCTGAAGGACCTGCCTAAGGTTGCTTTACGATTAAGTTTTTAAAAAAACAAGTAGGAGGAATAAGCTCTAAAATAATGATAAAAATTATAGCATAATAAAAAACATAAACCAGTAACATAGTCACTTATTATCATCAAGTATTATGTTCTCTACGTAATCGTATGTGCTAGACAGCAGGTTTGCTGACACTAGCATCACCTGGGAGGGGGAAGTGATGGGTTGTGCTGTGATGCTGTGAAGGCTATGATGTGCCTAGGCAATAGGAAGTTTTCCTTGTAAAATCTTACAGGGTCACTGTCATATAGGTAGTCCATCGTTGTCTAAACCATCCTTATGTGTTGTATACTGTACATTCATTCTCTCCCACTAGCCTCAAGCATTTTAACTTGTCCCAGGATTAACTCAAGTCTAAAGTCCAGAGTCTCATGTAAGTTAAATATGAGTGAGACTCAAGGCAGGATTCATCCTGAGGCAACTTTCCCTCCAGCCTGGGGCCTCAGAAGCCAAACAAGGTATGTGTCTCCAAATTATAATGGTGGGACAGGCACAATACATACGCTTTCATTACAAAAGGGCGAAATAGGAAAGAAGAAAGTCGTAACAGGTCCCAAGTAAGTCCAAAACCCAATAAGGCAAAGAACATTAAAACAACATTAAATCTTTTTTTTTTTTCAGACAGAGTCTCTTGTCTCTCTTGTCTCCCAGGCTGGAGTGCAGTGACACCATCTCGGCTCACCGCAACCTCCGTCTCCCGCGCTCAAGCAATTCTCCTGCCTCAGCCTCCTGAGTAGCTGGGACTACAGGTGCCTGCTACCATGCCTGGATAGTTTTTGTATTTTCAGTAGAGACAGGGTTTCACCATGTTGTCCAGGCTGGTCTTGAACTCCTGACCTCAGGTGATCCGCCCACCTCAGCCTCCCAAAGTGCTGGGATTATAGGTGTGAGCCACCACACCCAGCCACAATATTAAATCTTGAGGCCTGAGAACAATCCCGTCTGACTCAATGTCATGCCTTCTAGATATACTGGGGTGGGTGTCGGGCTTCCGAGGCTCCACAGGACCCTACCCTCAAGGCTTTGCTGGGAGCAGCCTGTAATGCAGCTCTCTGTAGTTAGAGTTGGGTACCTGGGACTCTCTCAAGCTGGCATTGCATCCTGGCAGTTCTACAAGTCTGGGGTCTTGGGGACAGCCCTGCCCCCATTGGCTCCACCAAGCATTGCTCTAGTGGAGATTCTCTGCAGTGAGCCCACCCTGGAGCAACTTTCTGCTTGGTCCCCAAGGCTGTCCATGACATCCTTTGAAATCTGGTGGGAGAAACCATGCCTCCACAGCTCTTGCATCTGTGCACTTGTGGAGTTAGCACCACGTGGATATTGCAAAGGGTTATGGCCTCAGTCTTCGAGAGCGGTGACTCAAGCCACACCTGGGCCCACTTGAACACAACAGGGTCAGTTGACGAATGCTTCGCAGAAACACGGGGCATGGAGACCCAAGGTAGGCCTGGGTCATGAGTCCTGAGGCCCCTGGGCCCCTCCCTTGAAATCATTCTGCCCTCAAGGGCCTGGCACTCTGGGCCTATGACGGGCAGGTGACCTTGAAGATCTCCGCAATGTCTTCAAGGTCGTTCTCCTATTACGTTGATGAATAGCATCTGGCTTCCTTCTATCCCTACTAATCTCCTTAGCAAAGGTTGCCAGGCCACACTTTTTTATTCTTTACCTGGCCAGGCTGAGAGCTTTCTAGATCTTTATATCTGCTTCCCTTTTAACTATCAATTCCATCTTTAAATCATTTTTCTCTTTTTGCATTCTATTGTAGGCAGTGAAGAGAAGACATACAGCCCCTTCAACATTTTGCTGCTTAGAGATTTCTTCCACCAAATATCCCAGTTCATTGCTCTTGAGTTCTGCCTTCCACAGACTCCTGGGACATGGACATAATTCTACCAAGTTATTTGTCACTTTGTAACAAGGATGGCCTTTCCTCTAGTGTCCAGTACCTTGTTTCTCATTCTCATCAGAAACCTCCTCAGGATGGTCTTCCTGGTTCATACTTCTACCAACATCCTCCTGCATACGGCCACTTAAGTAATCTCCCAGAAGTTCAAGACTTTCCCTGTGCTCTCTTCTTCTGAGCCTCCCCCAGTCACCTCAGATGCTCCATTCTTAGCACTCCAGGTCTTTTACAGCATTCACTTCAAAACTGTTCCAGCTCTACCTATTACCCAATTCCAAGGCTACTTCCAGAGTTTCAGGCATTTGTTGCCAGTGATTTGGTGCCTCAGTTCTCTAGTACTAATCTGTCTTTGCCTGTTTTGTGCTACTATAACAGAATACCACAGACTGGGTATTTTATAAAAAACAGAAATTTATATTCTCACAGTTTGGAAGCTGGGAAATCTAAGATTAAGAAACCAGCAGTTTTGGTTGTTTAGTGAGGGGTGCTCTCAGCTTCCAAGATGTTGCCGAAATTTATATCTTCTAATTGTATATCCTCTGGGGGAGAGGTGCACTGTATCCTACTGTGTAAAAGGTAGAAGGACAAGCCACCAAAAACTGTATGAAGCCTGTTTTATAGGGGCTGTAATCTGAAACCCTCATAGTCTGATCCTTTTTTAAAGGCACCACCTCACTGGCAAGGCCTGAATTTTAAAAAGAAAGCTTTCTTCTTCTTCTTTTTTTTTTTTTTTTTGCTTTGAGACAGGAGTCTCCCTCTGTCACCCAGGCTGGAGTGCAGTGGCTCCATCATGGCTCACTGCAACCTCTGCCTCCAGGTTCCAGGCGATTCTCTTGCCTCAGCTTCCCAGGTAGTTCAGACTATAGGCACACATCACCATGCCTGGTTAATTTTCATATTTTTTTGTAAAGACTGAGTTTCACTATGTTGCCCAGACTGGTCTTGAACTTTTGGGCTTGAGTAATCCACCCATCTCAGCCTCCCAAAGTGCTAGAATTACAGCCATGAGCCACACGCCCAGCCAAGGGGAAGCATTTACATCCTAGCAATGAACCATGCATTTGGAGTAAGTTTTGTATGATGGTATCTGAGATGGGATTAGTGGTTCAGAGGCTAAGCTGCACTTTTGAGAGCCTTATGAAAATGGGGGTCAAATGTCAAAGTCCAGAGCTGGCTAAGTTTTCGTCCCCTGCTAATTAATCCCCTGCTTAGGTAGGAACCACAATGGTCTGATCCTGAGAAGTATGAGTAAATAAAAAGGAAATCAGTGCTGGTATGGACTATAACCAAATTTTGAGTCCTTTTGGTTACTTAGAAAATCTCTAGCCCTGAAGATAGTTTAGGGTGACACTATTGATAGAGCACCAAAGTACCTGACAGAAACAAATGAAAATTTTTTTATAGGGGAAAATAACATTATCCTGAACTTCAAATTATTCCTACAAATAACTTCTCAAACATGATGTCAAGTACATAATAAAAAATAACCGGGCACCACCTTCTACTCATTAGGATAGCTCCTATTAAAACAAACAGCAAATAACAAATGTTGATGAGGATGTGGAGAAATTGGGACCTTTATGCACTGTTAATGAAAATATAAAATGGTGTAACCACTGTGGAAAACAGGATGGTGGTTCTACCCAAAATTAAAAACAGAATTACTATATGATCCAACAATTCTGCTTCTGGGTATATGTGCAAAAGAATTGAAAGCAGGGTCTCCAAGAGATATAGCTGTGCCTATGTTTATAGCATGCTCATAGCAGCATTATTCACAGCAGCTAAAATATGGAAGCAACCCAAGTTTCCATTTACCATAAAATGCACATGCAAAATGTGCCATATACATAAAATGGAACATAGAAAACATTATGATAAGTGATGGACAAAAATCATACAGTAACAAAAAGATAAATACTGTATGATTTCACTTATATGAAGAACCTAGAGTAGTCAAATTCATAGAGACAGAAAGTAGAATGGTGGTTGCCAGGAGCTGGGGGATGGGTGCAATGATGAGTTAATATTTAATGGGTATAGAGTATGAGTTTTGCAAGATAAAAAGAGTTCTAAAGATGGATGATGGTGATGTTGCACAACAATAAGAATATATTTAATACCACTGAACAGTACACTTAAAAATGATTAAAATGGTTAATTTATGTTGGGCATATTTTACTAGAATTAAAAAAAATTGAAAAATATTTGAAAGAATTACCAGACTACCAGACTTACAAAAGAGATGATGTTAATGAGAAATAGCAGGAAAAAAAAAATCATAGCAGCAAGGACTCTAGACATTGGAAATGTCAGATACAGACTGTCAAACAACCATGCTGAATATGCTCAAAGAAATAAAAGCTCAGCCGGGTGCGGTGGCTCATGCCTGTAATCCTAGCACTTTGGGAGGCCAAGGTGGGTGGATCACCTGAGGTCAGGAGTTCAAGACCAGCCTGGCCATCATGGTGAAACCCCATCTTTAAAAAAAAAAAAAAAAGAAAAAGAAATAAAAGCTCAAAAATTTTGGCAGAAAATTGGAAACTTTAAAACAGAAATCATCATTCTAATATCACTTATTAGAAGCCCCCCCACTTAATATGATCACATTGGCAACATCTGAACTGCAAAAAAGCAAAATCAAGTGGTTGCCATGGTTTAGGGGAGTGGGTGAAGGGATGAATAGGTGAAGCATAGGAGAACTTTAGGACAGTGAAACTATCCTCTATAATTCTGTAATGATGGCTACATGACATTATGCAACTGTCAAAACACACAGAACTGTACAACACAAAGAATGAACCTCACTGTAAATTGTGGGACTTTAGTTAGTGATAATGTATTAATATTGATTCATTAATTGCAATAAACATGCCACACTGATGCAAAATGTTAATAATAGGAAAAACTGTGTGGGAGGAGCACACATGGGAACATTCTGCATTATTGGCTTAATTTTTTGATAAATCTAAAATCATGAGCTGAGCCTCAAGTCAAGGTAAGAAAAAAATGAAAATAAAATAAAATCATTATAAGAAATAAATTCTGCCGGGCGCGGTGGCTCACGCCTATAATCCCAGCACTTTGGGAGGCCAAGGAGGGTGGATCACGAGGTCAAGAGATCGAGACCATCCTGGTCAACATGGTGAAACCCCATCTCTACTAAAAATAGAAAAATTAGCTGGGCATGGTGGCGCGTGCCTGTAGTGCCAGCTACTCGGGAGGCTGAGGCAGGAGAATTGCTTGAACCCAGGAGGCGGAGGTTGTGGTGAGCCGAGATCGCGCCACTGCACTCCTGCCCAGGACCTGTCTCAAAAAACAAACAAACAAACCAAAGCTAATCATAAAATCAAAGGGTGCTCAACAGACAGTGAAACTAGTAACACAGACCTCATGATAGGAGGTCAATATTAGAGGAAGTTAAAGCAGGTATTCCCACCCGGCAATTATCAGTGGAAGGTGCAAGATGAGAACAGAGGTAGACTCTGTTTCCTCATCAGAACAGACATGTGCCACTCAGTGGGCTCCCAGCTTCCTCCAAAACGTTTGATGTTTCATGATGTGCTTTTAACCAGCGGTGTTGTCCAAAGAGATTTATAGCTGTTGCCCATCTTAAGCTCAAAACTAATTGGACCCACTCCCCAGTGATACCCTGACAGCCCCTCCTCCCTTGACTAGCTTGTGGGTTCACAAAAGTCACTTGACCATCAACCTGTGTTATGAATGTTGCCTTCATTACTAGCAAAGCTGCTGTCTTCAGGAAGAAGAGTTGCCTTTGTGGGATTTAAGAAACTCTCTTCCTCCTACAAGACAAATAATTTTTAGCAACGTGAGAGCTGAGTTTGGTAGCCATTGTTTAAGCTTTCCTGTGCTGGGTTTTGTGATAAATCAAGACTTTCGTTTTGTTTTGTTTTTCTTCCTTGCAGAGGAAATCAAATGCAGCTGGCCTCTTTATAGTGGGCTGAATCTGGTGTGGCAGGAAGTTCGAGTGATGGCTTCTAGGATGGTCCAAACAAAAATACCAACCCCGCCTCAAGAAATGGAAACTACTATGCTAGAGCAAAAGGTGTAAGAAATTGCCTTTAAGAAACACAGAACTCATGTTCCTATCACCTCTTCTTAGATGGACAATTCTCATTTTTTCAGTAATTCAGCAAACATTGACTCAGCAGCTCCTAGTATCTGCTGAGCACTCTGCTTGTCAGTGTCCCCTTTAAAGAGCTCACCTTACAGAGGAAGGACAACCAAGCACACTGACTGGTAGAGTCAAGCAGGAGCAACATTGTGACAGAGCTGAGCCCAGTGGGCATGGGAGGGCACAGGGGAGTCTGCACTTAGGCTGGCTGAAGAACATAGGCATCTCTGGGAAGCCTTCAGGACAAAGGGAGCATGACTAAGCTAAAGTGAGCTGGGCAGCATTCAGCCAGGGGAGATGAGAAGTCTAGAGATTCCAGACAGAAAGAGCAGCTTGTGCAAAGGCACCGAGGCGTGCCAACACACAGCTCCTCAAGGAACTGCAAGTTCTGGGCTTCAGGGAAAGAGTTGGGAAGAGTTACTAACCTGGCAGTGACGATGCCAGGTTAGAGGGGAGATGAGTGATGTGATGTTAGAGAAGTAGTTGGGGGAATCGAAATAATTTCCTTCCTTCCTTCCTTCCTGCCTTCCTGCCTTCCTGCCTTCCTGCCTTCCTGCCTTCCTGCCTCCCTCCCTCCCTCTTTCTCCCCTCCCCTCCCCTCCCCTCCCCTCCCCTTCCCTTCCCTCCCCTTTCCTCCCCTTCCCTTCCCTTCCCTTCTTTCTTGGTTTCACTCCCATCACCTAGGCTGGAGTGGCAGTGGCAGAATCTCACCTCGCTACAACCTCCACTTCCTGGACCCAAGCAATCTCCCTGCCTCAGCAGAGCAGCTGAGACTACATGCATGTGCCACCACACCCAGTTAATTTTTGTATTTTTAGTAGAAACAGATTTCCACCATGTTGGCCAGGCTGGTGTCAAACTCCTGACCACAAGTGATCCATCCACTTCAGCCTCTCAAAGTGCTGGCATTGCAGGCATGAGCCACTGCACCTGGCCTAAATAAATGTTGTACAAATATTTGAAATGATAGCCCTATATCCATGGGAAGTAAAAGAATTCCTCAGGTGTGTGGCCATGTCACCATATTGATTTTTGGTAAATGGAGGATCCAGAGTGTGACAGAAATATGAATGATGGTGAAAATGTAGGCAGGTCACAAATTTTGTTGCAATACAAATTGCAGCTGTAAGATCTTGAGCAAACTGCTTAACTTTCAAGGGCTCCATTTCTTTATCTACAAAACAATAAAAAATATCGACTCCATGGGTTTATAACCATAGCAGTGTTTTACGAGTTTTGTGAGCATATGCAATGGAATGCTAATAACAGTTGTATTAGTGTTTAGCGTTACCATCATCGTTCTAATCTGCATCGTCACTGCCAGGTTAGTAACTCTTCCCAACCCTCTGCACGAGGAGAGGAGGAGAGATGGAAAGGAAAGAACAGAGAAATAGATAGGAATGGAAAGGAGGAAGCAGAGGGCTCCTGAATCCCAGAGCTCTGGGGACCATTGACAGGGTAAAGCCTGCTTGGAGAAAGAGGAGGAAGATGGGAGCATCTGGCTAGGCTACAGATGGGGAGGGAAGGAAATGTGGCCAGTTGTGAGGTGGGCAGATAAATAAAAACGTGTTTGTGAATCAATATTCTATGACTCTCAATTATGATCACACTCTTCTGATTTTTCTAAAATAAAACTTCTGGAGCAAGGACATCCTAAATTGCTAAGTGTATTCAGTTTTCATACTGTTTTTCAATGCACTAAAGCATGAGTTTAAGTGCTAGCTAGAAGGAAAACCAGAGGCAATGTATTTGCATCATTTCAAAATGCTGAATGTGCAAAACATGGCTAAATACATAGATTTGGTTTTGTTTTGTTTGGTTTGTTTGTTTGTTTTGCGAAGGAGCTTTGCTCTTGTCACCCAGGCTGGAGTGCAGTGGCTTGATCTCAGCTCACTGCTACCTCTGCCTCTCGGGTTTATGTGATTCTCCATCCTCAGCCTCCCGAGTAGTGGGGATTATAGGCGCTTGCCACCACTCCCAGCTAGTTTTTCTTTTTTTTTTGTATTTTTAGTACAGACGGTGTTTCACTGTTTTGGCCAGGCTGGTCTTGAACTCCTGACCTCAGGCGATTGTCCCGCCTCAGCCTCCCAAAGTGCTAGGATTACAGGCGTGAGCCACCATACCTGGCCAACACATAGTTTTAACTGTATATGTCACCTCCCAATTAAACAGAGCCAAGCCCTAAATCAGGAATACCTGTCTTAAGTTACATCTGACCATTGTGGAGAGGAAAGGGCAGGCTTTCCTGAGCCCCAGCAGCCAGAAATGTTTCCATAGCCACAGCCAGAAACACTGCACCTGTAGGGAGATGAGCAAATCATCCTCACGAGGTTGCCTGCCCTTTTCTCTCCTCAAGGTGTGTGGCAGGTGTGGGTGGGAGCCGATAGGGAAAGAGAAGGCGGAAGGAGAATGAACAAAGGAGCATGAGACAAAGGCATTGTCTTGATCTGTTTCTGTTGCTATAACGAACTACCTGAGACTGAATTAATCAGTAATAGGAATGTATTTCTCACAGTTGTAGAGGCTGGGGATGTCTGAGATCAAGCTCCTGGCAGGTTTCGTGTCTAATGAGGGCCCCACTCTCTGCTTCCAAGATGGTCCCTTGAATGCTGCATCCTCCATGGCATAAGGGACAGAAGGTGGAAGGGAAAAAGGGCCTTAGCTAGTTCACTCCAGCACATTTATGGGGCACTAATCCACTCATGAGGGCACCACCCTCAAGACTTAATCTCTTTCCAGAGGGCCATACCTCTTAATACTACCACAATGTCGATTAAGTTTCAATATGAATTTTGGAGGGGACACGTTCAGGCACGCAGCAGGCACTAAATTTTCTTTTTCTCAAACCTCTAGAAACCCTGTTTAACAACAGCCTAAACTCCCGGAACAGCCCACAAAGTCTGATTCTGTGATGTAGCTCATACCAGTGTTTCTCAACTGGGAACCATGGACCCTTAGTATCTTTCAAGATGTTTATAAGCAATGAACAATGTTATTAAAAACACACACACAAACGGGGAGGTGGGGGGTTAATATAGACAATTAAACTTGGAAATACTAAGTTAAATAAAGTTAAACAACCTTATTTACTGCACGACTGCTTTAATATAATAATTTGTCTGTGAATCACCAAGACAGGGGTATAATATTTGGGAGTTTCTTTCTGTTTTTTGGTTATGTTTTGTTTTGTTTTGTTTTGTTTTGTTTTGAAGACAGAATCTCACTCTGTTGCCCAGGCTGGAGTGCAGTGGCGTGATCTCAGCTCACTGCCACCTCTGTCTCCCAGGCTCAAGGATTCCCCGCAACCTGAGCCTCCTGAGTAACTGAGACTACAGGCATGCACCACCATGCTCAGCTAATTTTTACATGTTTAGTGGAGACAGACAGGATTTCTCCATGTTGGCCAGGCTGGTCTCAAATGCCTCAGCTCAAGCGATCTGCCCACCTCAGCCTCCCAAAGTGCTGGGATTGCAGGTATGAGCCACCTTACCTGGCCCTGGGAGTTTTTAAGAAAGAAACCTTTTTTTTTTTCTGAGACAAGGTCTGGCTCTATCGCCCAGGCTCGAGTGCAGTGGAGCAATCTTGGCTCACTGCAACCTCTGCCTCCCTGCAACCTCTGCCTCCCAGGCTCAAGCCATCCTCCCACCTCAGCCTCCAGAGTAGCTGGGACTACAGGCACGTGCCACCATGCCCAGCTAAAGTTTCTGGAGTGTTCTGCAAAACACTAAACCACAGTGCTAATAATGACATACTGATTTTAAAAAACAAAACAAAACCTAGTGCTAATTATACTGTTAATCACATACTGTGTGTGAGTGTTCTGCACATTGAAGGTTTTCAGGCAAGTCTGAAACTATTGTGTGTGGGTATAAATGTCTTGTGTGCATCCTCCCCAGGACACAGCTTCAAATGTATGTATAAAACTTTTTTCTTATAGACTATTGCACACACATACAAAAGTGGGGAGCAGAGTGCAATGAGCTCCCGGCCTCAGCGGGCATCAGGACCTGCCAACCTCGGCTCACCTGCTCCCCCCACTCCCGACTCATGCCAGCTGGGTTATTTTGAAGCACATCTCAGACATCATTTTATTTCATCTATAAATATTTGAAGATGTATCTCTAAAAGGCATGTGAATCATCTTTAAATATATAACCATAATACTATCACTATATGAACAATTGTGAAATAACTGAAATCATTTTAAGTATTTCTTTCAAGGGAAACTGTCAAATCAGCAACAGTCAAAAGTTTATTAAGCACGTACGATGTGTCAGGATAAAATCTTTATCAGCTTGCTTTCTTTTAGTTCTCACAGCTACGCTCTAAAGGAAGCATTTGACAATCCAGGAACCAACCCCTCAGAGGTCCCCCAGGCAGAGCGTGGCCCTGTGTGCTCTGTCACTTAAATCTGTGGCCCTATGTGCTGTGTCGCTTATTGGCTACACAACTTTGTGCAGACTCACTTCAAGTGTCTTCAATTTCTTGCAAGTCTCCTTTTCTTCCCTGTGAAATGAGTCCTACCGGATTCACGAACAAATGCATCAGATCTTGAGAAGGTACTGATTGGTTCTTCTGCATGTGCTGGGGCCCAGGGGTGGGAGATCTAAGGTTTGGTCTGCTCTGCTAGAGTTAGCCCAGTGTCATGACTCAGGCAGTCCTCTGAGATCATCCCCAGTCTCCTTAGGTAAACATGACTTATTTCTCCGTTTATTTCCCTCCCTGGCTTTCTCCAAGATGGCCCCAGGGCCTATGAAGAAGAGGGGTGGCTTACCCAGTGGGAGGATGCTATAATTCATGGTTCAAGCCGGGGCACTCTTCACAGTGGGAAAGAGAGCTAGCAGCAGCTGCCTAAAGTGTCAGGCAGGCCCCACCCATGCGGATGGCCCCTGGCCCCAGGCCCACGGACTCTAAGACAGTGCCCTTGTCCTCTGGGTGCTGGCCATGCTGATGGCAGCCACGGCCAATGTGTGGCTGCACCTGGGTCATTCTCCCTGATGGGCTTGTTTCTGCTTCTTCTCGTGGGCTCTGTGGGCCCCGTGGTCTAGCTGTGACTCCTGTGATCCCTGCCACGGGGCCCATTCGGTGGTTCTCAGCTGCATGACCATGCTGACGAGGTCCCCAGGCAGACCTCCAACTACTGTCTAATGGATTCTGTTGTACAGAAGTTTTGGGGGTAGCCCTACTTTTATTCCTGTGTCTTTGTCAGAGATAGTGTGGACCGTGGATACCCCAACGGCAGGGACCACTGCAACGCATCCTTCCTGAGTTCTCCCCAGCCCCTAGCACTCATGAGGCTCATGTGAGTGCTCCCTAAATATCTGTCCAGTGAATGACTGAACGCCAGCTCCCCGTCAGCTCAGCCATGGGGCACCAAGTGTCCTTCAAAATGGCCACCTCCAGAAGGGTGTGGGAGCCACCTCCTTCTCCCAAATCCTTACTGAGAAGACAAATGACAGGTACTAGAAACTCATGAACTTGGCTGGGCACAGTGGCTTACATCTGTAATCCCAGCATTTTGAGAGACTGAGGCAAGTGGATCATCTGAGGTCAGGAGTTTGAGACCAGCCTAGCCAACATGGAGAAATCACCCTCTCTACTACACATGCAAAATTACCCAGGCATGGTGGTGGGCACCTGCAATCCCTTGGGAGGCTGAGGCAGGAAGATCGCTCGAACCCACAAGGCAAAGGTTGCAGTGACACAAGATCATGCCACTGCACTACAGCCTGGGTGACAGAGTGAGACTCTGTCTGCCACCCCCCAACCAATAAACTTCATGAACTTATGATAAGAAAAAGAAACCTGCTCTAAACGGCTCAAGGGAAAATATAATTTGTCGGAGGACACAGAGGAGCTCCAGGAGAGACTGCTGGGCCACTTGGGAGCCAGGAAATTCTCAGGGGTCTGCCCCTTCCAGCTCTCCAGACTTGGGTGCCTGTGGCCTCTCGCCTCCGCCTCTCTTGGCTTGCCTGCTTCCTGTGTAAGGTTCTAACATGTTGTTAAATGGAATGGCCTGGCCGAGGAACAAGCAGAGGCAGGTGGGAGAGGTCCCTGACTCTCAGCTCACCTATACAGAGGTACTCTAAGAGGCAATGGACAAGTGTTTAGGATCCCAGCACAACAATGATATGAAAATAATATTTTTAAAAGACCATCTTGATAACTATTTGCATCTTAGACTGGCTTTGGGGGGCTCTTAACGATTAGTGGTTTTTAAAGCCAGGCTTTGTTTCATAAAGCAAGCTTTAACAATCTTTACACATCTATTGAGATGTGTTTACTTTTGTTCTCCAGCAAAGCTCACAGGCAGATGCTCTTTGTAAAGCATCTTTCCTGCTTCTCTCTGCTGGGGAATTCCAGTGGGTAATTAGCAGGAGGAGGATCACATGACCAATTGAAAGGCAGTCTGGTGTCCTTTAGAAAGATGTGCCAAACATGTACTTTGACCGGAGATGCTGTAGTGAAATTAATTTCACGGTGGGGATAGTACCAGGAAATAATTCCATGCAGAACGGCAGGGAGCAGGCAGCTGTTCCAGTACATTTTTACTAAAGAATAATATGAACCATGAGGACAGATGAAGGTTTTTCACACCCCAAATCAGCTAATGCTATTGTTTAAAACTGATTTTCAAAAATAATTTTTTCAGGCTTGTAAAAAGCTTTAAAATAGTATCTACACAAATCCAAAGTAATTGACTTAGTGTGCCTTTTCTCATTCTTTTGGAAAATTATTTAAATAAATTGGGGTAAGATTTATGATTTTGCTCACAATTATGATTTGGAAAAGTGCCTGCCTTGCTTGCATGATGGCTTTAATAAGATGACTTATTAAATTTCTACTAATCATCTGCAGAAAAGGAAACCACTTTTCATTTTGTTTTTGCTCGGCTTCCAGAAAAGTCCCACTTTCAACGAAACAAAAGAATTCAAATGCATTACTTTGCAAATTACAATTTACAAGCACTCTGTGACGAATGAAGGCTGTTTCTTTTCATTCCACACATTCTCAGAGTTCCTCCGCAGATAATGCTATTTGTATACCATAAGTGGCCAGCATCTCTCTACAAAAAAGGAAAACTGCATTGGGGAAAAACATCTATACCAATGGGATATTGTCATGGTCCTCTGAATCATGGATTTTAGATAAACAAATGGCAGAGAAGTGTTTCATGTTTGGAGCTAGGTTTTCTCATTACATGCATTCTCCTGAATGCAATGTTCCCATTGATTTCAAGTGGGGTAAAAGCCAGATACTCAAAAGGTGAGTGTAGACCAAGAAAAATTGCAACATATGATAGTGATTTGGAATCACTCCAATGAGACTGCTTTGCTCCAGTATAGTTTGAAAGTCTCCAAAGCTTACTGGTTTAGAGCCCAGGGATCTTAGGTAATCTCTTCCAGGCTAAAATGGAACATGCAGTTGTCTGTTCTCTGTAATGCTCTGCCTGTGCAGATGCAGCTACATTGTGCATTCTGGACCCAATCCACTATGCTTATTAGCTTTATTTAAAAATATATCTATTGCCCGAAGACACCTGGGTACATCCACAGAGAGTGAATAATTGCAAGAATTGAATGAAATTAAGCACCCAAGATCAGAGATGGTTTTGTGCAAGGAGAAGGCACAGCTGGTGCCCTTTTAGGTGAAATGAGACTAATTAGATAAGCTAGAAACCAATTAGATGGAAGTAAGTGAAAGAAGTTACTGTTTAGATAAAAGAGATGTGGTTCTCCAGCTTTGTGTAAGTAAAATGTGACATAAGAAACTGGAATTCTGCTTGATTTAAACCTTAGGATTTATTTTCCTTGTAATGGTTTCGATGTTAAAGCAACGATGCTCAACTTGGAGTTAGAGAGAGATTAGATTTTTCAGGTACAAGACAGCACATGCATGGGTCTAGTAGTCTCCTCAGTGAAAGCCGCAGAATGAAGTTTTTGGTTACGTCACTTCCAGTTAAACATTCTTTGAAAAGAAAATGGATTTTATACCTAATTCTATTAAGCAAATTATGTGGCTATATGGTCAACTCAACAGAAAGCCTTAATTATGCTGCTAGTAATGGAGTCGTGTGCAGAGGTAAATGTCCTTTGCATATTTAGCACATTATAAAGGCACGCACTGGGAATAAATCTTCTGTGAGTGTCATTATATTAGCACGAAACTACTCTGATCTAGTCTGATCTATAAGATGGCTGGTCAAACTAGGGACACCAACTGTCACCTGTAATAGAGGAAATTAATAGGCCCTTTGGGTGGAGGATGGAAAATTTACCACATGGCCTCATTTCTAGAGTCCTCTAATCAACAAGCCTCAAGAGCTCTGAGCCAAGATAAGATGATATTTGCTTTTCATGGCATCTAACATTCAATGTAATAACTGCAAAGGGACCACTGGTCCACCAGATGGTCATGGTGTCCCCATTGTATTTCCAAAGTCTGTTCCAGTGCCTGGTACTGGTTGATCGTCAGTAAATGTGCAAATATTATGGCACGAGCAGTGACATAATAAGGCCCTACCTAAATAACAGCAGGCTCTTCCTGTGGTTATTTCCAGTCTCTGTGGACAGAAGCAGGCATCTTGGGAAGTTTCCTGGGTGGAAGGGAGCTGCTGCAGGACCAGTATGAGAAGGGGAAGGAACCATACCCTCAGCTTGCTCGGGCCACTGAGAAGGACCTGCCTGTTCCACTGCAGGAGGACAGGACTTAGCACTCAGGGCAAAGCAAATCAGATGAAGGAACCTCATGGGCCTCCCGCTCTGAGTCCAAAGGGATGTGTTCCTCTCCTAGAGACAACCAAAGGAGGGCTGACCTGCAAAGTATAGCCTTGGAGAGCCCTGCCACATTGCCTCACCTCCTTGTTTCATCTTCTTTCTTCCTGTGGGTTGCCGTTCAGCAGTCTCCTGACTCTGTTTGTTATGCACATAGTTGGCCTCTCATCCTGATATGGATACTCTTGAGGCACGAGGTGAGGTTCCCCCCAGCTCCTGGCTTGAGAAAGGATGATGTAGGGTCAACTGTCCCCTACGGGGTGGTGGTTTAAAGCAGCCTACCCTGTACAAGGAAATTCAGCTGAGAAAATAAATAGAGCTAACACTGGCCCCACTCACTTGTTGATCATGTCATTCCCACTCACTCGCCTATCCCATCCCTACACTCCAAATGCCCCAGGCTTCAGGACCAGGCTGATTCATGGGGCAGGGCCCCAAAGGAGAGTCAGATGCCATCCCAGGTCAGCTCTGGTGACCTGGTCAAACTTCAGGGCCCAGGTTCTGAATGTCCTGCTATCTCTCTCTGGAACTGACCTTGGATCCTCACCCTGGTGATGGTGTCCCTGAGGAAGGGAGGATGCTGGCCCTGGAGATCTCTGGTGGGCCCCAGCAACTACCTTCCAGGACTGGCACACAGGAGGCAGTTGGCACTTTGTTAATCTGTTGGATCGATCTCTTTCCTGCTTCCAGATATGGTTCTCAGATGTGTGTGTGTGTGTGTGTGTGTGTGTGTGTGTGTGTGTGTGTGTGTGTGTTTTGGGAGCAGAATATTTTTTTTAACTGTGGAAAAATATACATAACATTTACCATTTTAACAATTTGTAAGTACACAATTCAGTGGTGCAGTATTAAGTTCGTTCGCATTGTTTTGCAACCATCAACATCTATTTCCAGAACTTTTCATCTTCCCAAACGAAACTGTGTCCCCATTAAAACACTAATCCCCCAGTCCCCAGCCCCTGGCAAGCCCCAGTCTAGTCTGTCTATGAATTTGACTTCTCTAGGGACCTCATGTAAGTGGAATCATCTTTTTCTGTGTGCTTTATTTCAGTTAGTATAATGTTTTCAGTGTATCCGTGTTGCAGCATGTATCAGATTTGTGTTCCTTTTTAAGGGTAAATAATGTTCTAGTGTATGTATATGTACCACATTGTGTTTATCCATTCATCTGTCCATAGACACTTGGCTTACTTCTACCTATTGGCTATTGTGAATAATGCTGCTATGAACATTGCTGTACATATTTGTTTTCGTTCCTGCTTTCAATTCTTTTTGGGCATACACTCGGAAGTGGGACTGCTGGATCATAAGGTAATTCTATGTTTAATTTTTGAGGAATGGCCATACTGTTTTCCATAGCAGCTGAGCTTATTATTATTATTATTATTATTATTATTTTGAGATGGAGTCTCACCCTGTTGCCCAGGCTGGAGTGCAGCAGTGAAATCTTGGCTCACGGCAATCGCAGCCTCCCAGGTTCAAGTGATTCTCCGGCCTTAGCCTCCCCAGTAGCTGGGATTACAGGCACCCGCCACCACTACACCCAGCTAATTTTTGTATTTTTAGTAGAGACTGGGTTTCACCTTGTCGGCCAGTCTGGTTTCAAACTCCTGACCTTAGGTGATCTGCCCGCCTCGGCCTCCCAAAGTTCTGGGATTACAGGTGTGAGCCACCGTGCCCAGTCAGCCGCACCACTTTAAATTCCCACGTGCAATGAACAGGGTTTCAATTTCTCTACATCCTCACTAACACTTGCTCGTTTCTGGGTTTTAAATAATAGCCATCCTCTTGGGTATGGTTTTGATTTGCATTTCCTAACGACTAATAACGTTGAGCATCTTTTCATGTGCTTAGTAGCCATTTATATATCTTCTTTGGAGAAATGTCTATTCAAGTCCTTTGCCCATTTTTAAACTGGGCGGTTTGGTTTCTGTCATTGTTAAGTCGGCAAATGTGTTTCTGATCTAGACTGAGAAATCTTTACCCGGGAAACTCTGAAGCAGTTCGCAGCCACGATAACGGCTGCATGACTGAGCTCTGACTACGCCGCAGCGTCGCAAGCGAACGCCACTTAATACTCAACAACCGCACAGTTCCCCAGAAAGGAAGTGAGTTTGGAGAGGGCCAGTAGCTCCATGTCACACAGCAATCACACTGACATAAATGGCTTTTGAGGGCAAGGACTGGCAGGGCCTGGCTGCAGACACGGGGTGCTCACCTGGGGCGGCACACTGGAGTCACCGGGGCCAGCCTCCTAGAAGTCCCGATGCGCCCGCCTGCCAGAAATTCTGAGCTCTGAGATTTTTCAAAACTCCTAGGTCCAGTGGTTTTCGGCAACCGCGGGCACATTAGCGTCACCCCGGGAGCCTGAAAAAGGAAAAAGCCGGTTTGCCCAAGCTGCCTCTGCTCAGACCAATTCATTAGAACCTCTTTTGCCCGGAGGGTTGGGGGGGGCTGTTGGGAGGGAGCAGCAGCCGGGCATTAACATTTTTGAAAACTGCCCGAATAACTGCAACGCTCAAACATGTCAAGGACCCTTACGAACTCAACACCCTGACCAGATTGGAAAAGATGTCAGTTGGCGTTTGTTGCTCGCGTCCTTGTTTGATTGGTTGGTATGGAGGAGGGACGAGCGCTGGGTGCGGGCGGGAGGCGGCTCCAGCCTACGCCGCAGGTGCAGGGCGGGGTCCGCGCATCCTCGGAGGGTCGTGGGGGTTGGGGGGCTGTGGCCTGCTGGCTCCCCGCGCGCCCTCCGCCCCCCACCCCGGGCTCGGGCCTGGCGGACTGGGCTCCTGCCCCGCGCCCCGCGCCCCGCGCCCCGCGCGCCCCTTTCTAAAGTAAACACCGGGGAGCGGCAGTGGCCGGACCGGTGCAACCCAGCGCCGCCCACGGCCGCCGGTCGCTGCCTGTCTCGGTGCTGCAGACCCGGGGACGAGCCATGGCCGAGGGGGTTCCTGCCTCGCCGTCGAGCGGCGGTGGCAGCCGGGGCCCGCACAGCGGCATCATCCAGTGGTGAGCCGCCGGCGCCCGGCACGCTTGGAGGGAGGAGGTGCGGACGGGGAGGGAAAGCGTCGTTCCCCCGGCGACTGCCCTCAGGACGCAGGGTGAAAGCCTGGTGCGAGGAGGGGCCCCAGGCCCAGCGCCTTCTGATGCCCGCCCGCCCCAGCGCAGAGGGACCTCCCGTGAATGCACACCCACAAAAGGCCAGGGTCCGAGTCGGCGATGGGGCCGGGCTTCCCATCTGTGGGCTCCCCGTTGTCACCCTTCCTGGTCTGCCCTGTGAGGGCCTGTTGGTCGGACCCTGCTTCCTTGTATGTCCAAAAGCGCCTGGACGTTGGGCAGGGGAGAAAAGCTTTCTCTCCCTAGATCCAGAAAGGGATGTTTCCTAATTTAACGCTAAGGAGATTTTACTTTTAGCAATGCATTCCACATTGTTTGTGAAATTAACTTCTAGCTATTTAAATCGAAGCAGGAAAAAAAGGGAAAGAAAAATACCCTTACCCCTTGGGACTGAGAAATTCATGGGGTTGCAGATCTTCTTAAATAGGAAAATTGAAACCAGTTCTAGGACCTTTAGTTTTACAAGGTGAATAACTGTTATATAACAGACTACATTTTTCTGTTTTTAAGTTTCAAAGCGTATTTCTCAGGGAAGACTTTTGAAAAAATCATGTGAGTAAAACAAAAATGAAGGATGTGTTTGTGATTATAACTCTGGCAGACCTACAGTTACCATTTTCCTCCAAAAGAACATTTTTGATATGTCATCACTGAAAGAAAAAAAAAATCAAACGAATAAATATTGAAGCACACAGCGTTTTTCAGTGTCACACAGCTGGAAACTGGATTTCTGCTATGCTCACTGACCCAGGACCCTCACGCATTGTTCTTCTTCGAAGAAAGGACTCAGGATGCCTTTCAATGATTTCAGGTCGCCATTTAGTAAATTGGAGTTTCCAGGGTTTGAATTATCCTCCAGAGACCTGAAAGAATGATGAGACTGATTAAAAAATACCTGAACTCACACCTGTAACCCCAGCACTTTGGGAGGCTGAGGCAAGTGGATCATTTGAGGTCAAGAGTTCAAGATCAGCCTGACCAACATGGTAAAACCCCGTCTCTAGTAAAAATAAAAAAATTAGCCGGGCATAGTGGTGTGCGTCTGTAATCCCAGCTACACACGAGGCTGAGGCAGGAGAATTGCTTGAACCCAGGAGGCGGAGGTTGCAGTGAACTGGGATTATGCCACGGCACTCCAGTCTGGCGACAGAGTGAGACTCCATCTTGAAAAAGAAAAATACCCGAGCATCCTCCTAAAACCATTTGGAACTCATTTCAGATAGTAACCAAGGGGCCCTATTATTATGATGCTCTAGACCAAGCTTGTCCAACCTGCAGCCTAAGGGCTGCATGAGGCCCAATACAAATTTATAAACCTTTTTTTTTTTTTTTTTGGTGATGGAGTTCTGCTCTGTTGCCCAGACTGGAGTGCAGTGGCACCATCTTGGCCCACTCTGACCTCTGCCTCCTGGGTTCAAGTGATTTTCCTTTCTCATCCTTCCAGAGTAGCTGGGATTACAGGCCTGTGCCATCATGCCCTGCTAAGTTTTGTATTTTTGGTAGAGACGAGGTTTCACCATCTGGAAGTTCTGACTTCAAGTGATCTGCCTGCCTCAGCCTCCCAAAGTGCTGGGATTACAGGTGTGAGTCACGACATAGGGCCTTCGTAAACTTTCTTAAAACAGTATTTTTTTTTTTTTTTTTTTTTTTTTGCTCATCAGCTATCATTAGTGTTAGTTATTTTATATGTGACCCAAGACAATTCTTCTTCCAGTGCGGCCCAGGAAAGAAAAGATTAGATATCCCTGGTGTAGACCATTTTAGCAGAGAGTCTGACCTATTCAAGTCCCATATTACAAGTTCCTATCCCTGGAGGCCTCTCTTCAAGGTTGGGGGGTAGAGGCAATGGAAATGAGGGAGGGGTCACCGTTTCATTGTGGAGGGCTGTTCCTTAGGCATCCAGTTGATGAGGTGGTATGTTTAACAGATCGTTGGGGTCAGGCGCCATGGCTCACACCTGTAATCCCAGCACTTTGGGAGGCTAAGATGGGCGGATCACTTGAGCTCAGGAATTCAACACCAGCCTGGCAAACATGGTAAAACCCCATCTCTACTAAAAATAAAAAAATTAGCCAGGAGTGATGGCACATGCCTATAATCCCACCTACTCTGGAGGCTGAGACAGTAGAATTGCTTGAACCTGGGAGGTGGAGGTTGCAGTGAGCCAAGATCATTCCACTGCGCTCCAACCTGGGCAACAAGAGCAAAACTCCATCTCAAAACAAAACAAACAAACAAACAAAACAGATCATTGGCACTAGTGGTTTTAACATCATCAAAAACAGCCTCTGGGCCATTCCAGAGCCTGGATGATGTTACGAGCAGCAGTGGGGAGTGCAGGGTGAGGGGTCTGGACACTCAGAGACAGCTCTGTTAGCTAGCATCTGAATGAAAGACCAGGGAGGGGCCCAACTGTTGTCCTGTGGAAGAAACGTGCCATTTTCCACATTACTTCATTGTTTTGTCTCCTCATCAGTCACTTGGTAGGTCCCCAACATGTCTTAAAGACATCGGTGCCATTGTCATCCACACTGGATAAATTCTCCCAGGAGAAAGGTCCCAGGAGAGCTTGGCCAAGTCTCAGGGGCCAGAGGTCTAGAAGGTTTCTGTTTCATAGACAGGAAGGACTGCAGAAACGGGGAGAGATGGGGTTAAAGCTCTGGGGAGCACAAAGGAATGAAGAACAGTGATCTGACTTCCTTGCTGGGGTGCAGACCCAGCAGGTCTGACCCCTGGCTTCAGACTCCATTTAAACCTAAGAATTATCTAATCCCGACACATGCTGAGCCCTCGCTATAGACTATATAACTATCTTCCACATAGACTTTTACAAATTACTGCAGACTCTGTTGAAATTTTAAAAATACAAATTTATTTGGAAAGGTGCAGAATTCACAGTAGCTTTTGATCAGCCGGAACCAAAGGTCCTGTAGTTCCTTGTGTGGGGGGCTCACAACATTTTTCTTCTTTCTTTCTTTTTTTTTTTTTTTTTTGAGATGGAGTCCCTGTCTCCCAGGCTGGTGTACAGTGGAGCAATCTCGGTTCACCACAACCTCCTCCTCCCAGGTTCAAGCAATTCTACTACCTCAACCTCCTGAGTAGCTGGGATTACAGGCGCCTGCCACCATGCCCAGCTAATTTTTGTATTTTTAGTAGAGATGGGGTTTCGCCATGTTGGCCAGGCTGGTCTCAAACTCCTGGCATCAGGTGATCTGCCTGCCTTGGCCTCCCAAAGTGCTGGGATTACAGGAGTGAGCCACCATGCCCAGCTGCTTGTGACATTTTTCTTTAAAGCGTACTCAGAAAATGTGTGAACCACTGGCTAAGTACCTGTGCTCTGAAGTTGGCAATCATCAGATTGTTCACTCAAAACGAGGAGAACATCATGAATGTTCTCAAGATCTTAATAATCCACCTTGTCTGATGGCAAGACCAGGAAAACAATGTCATTATGCAGCTAAGCAAGGAATCTAGTGATCTGATTCACTTCAAATGTAGACAGGCTTTATTGCCAGGTGTATTGCCAAATGACATTTTGGTGGCAGGGTATAAAACCCTTAACCAGTGTCACCTGCCAGCAGTTCTGCCAGTCCCCATTCAGTCTCTCCTTGGAGCCCCAGGTGGTTGGAAGTCAGGCTAACCCACAGCGGGTGCTCTGTGCTGCCACTCTGCCAACATCAGCATCTTTCTTGCTTCCGTTCCAGATTTTGATGGTAGACATAAAAATGATAATAATAAGAGCTTCCATGTGCATGCTAGGGTACCAGGCACCTCATGTACTTGTTTTCTAATCACAAACACTCTCAGGTGTCTCAGAGTCAGAATGGAAACCTGGGTCTTTGAGATTCAAAACCCTGGAGTAATAGACATGATGGTAATTTCACATGTGTGCGGACACTGAAGGCTGAGGCAACTACTGGGTGACAAAGTCCACTTTCAGACCTTCTGTTTGTCCAGTTACTGTATGCTGACTGGCTGCCACTGGCCAGTCTCTGTGATTTGGCTTAGAATGTTGGGCAAATGACCACAGACACGTGGTCAGAAACAGGATGAATCTCTTGGAACTGCCAGGATCAAAGCACACAGGGCTCACATCCGAAGGCGGCCCTTTCTATACATGTGTGGCATAGAAAGGACTCTTGGCCACAGACCTTTACTGTTATTCTTAATAAGCGTATTATTTGGCCTTCCTACTCCACTCAGGTAACAGGCAGGCTCAGTAGTATCATTTTGAAATTGGAGGACAGCAATTCATAGAGACAGAACAAATGAGCGTCTGTCACAAGAAAGGACAATCAGCAAACATTGAAACTAGAGTTCATTTTAAGGAGTTTGTATTTTTTACACTTCTTTTTTAAGGAGATAGTTCCCTAACTAAATCTGGAGTAACTATGAATAAACAGAAGTGAGTCTGAATTCAATGCACATCACATTTTGCCACAGTTTCCCGGATTTAGCCAACATTTGTCTGTGATACTTCCAATATTGAGTTTTTCACATATCAAGAAATAGTGTCTTAACAAAAGAAATATAAGCCAGGTGCAGTGGCTTGTGCCTGTCATCCCAGCACTTTGGAAGGCCAAGGTGGGAGGATTGCTCAATGACAGGAGGTCAACACCAGCTTGGGCAACATAGTGAGACCCTGTCTCTACAAAAAAAAAAGTTTTTTTTAAGTGTCTGGACATGATCATGTGCCTGTAGTTCCAGCTACTCAGGAGGCTGAGGCAGGAGGATCCCTTGAGCCTAGGAGTTTGAAGATGCAATGAACTATGATTGTACCACTGCATTCCAGTCTGGGCAACACAGGGAGACTTTCTTTCTCCCTGTCTCTCCGCCACCACCCTCTCCATGTATATATAGAAAAGCAAATGCCAATAAGCAAATGTATTATCTGTAAAGACTTTGCTAAATAAATATTCCTCTTTGTTTGAGATATATATATAACTGTATGCTGACTATATATGGAATCTGCCACTCCCACAACCCACCATCTCACCAATAGATATTACCCTGTTCTCAACCTGGAGTCAAATAACTGGTGCAGTAGCAGCTTCATTTAAGTGTCAGGTTCCCACATTGATTTTGGGACGCATCCCAGAAAATCTACTTCCTTGGTGCCTGTACTGGGTTGAATTATTTATTTATTCCACTTTATTTATTCATAAATAAATATCTATTTATTATTAATAATTTATTTATTAGTAAGTAAATTATTATTAATAATAAATAGATATTTGTTTATTCCACTTTATTTATCCCCCCAGAAAAACTCCTCTCCACCCAGAACCTCAGAAAGTGACCTTATTTGGAAATAGGATTTTTGCAGATGTAATTAGTTAAATTGAGGTCATACTGATTTAGGATGGGCTCTAAATCCAATCACTGGTAACTTGATAAGAAAAGTCACAGAGATGCTTGTCACGTGTGGTAGCTCATACCTGTAATCCTAGCACTTTGGGAGGCTGAGGTGGCTGGATCACTTGAGCCCAGGAGTTCGAGACCAGCCTGGCCAACATGGCAAAACCCCGTCTCTACTAAAAAGAATACAAAAAAGAAATAAAATTCACAGAGATACGGACACACAGGAAGAAGGCCATGTAAGACACCGGCAGAGACTGGAGTGAAGCTGGGAACACCAAGGATTTCTGGCAATCACTAGAAACGAGGAGAAAAATATCGAGCAGGGTCTCCATCAGAGCCCCTGGAAGGAACCGATCTTTGGCACTTGGGTTTTAGACTTCCAGCTTCCAGAACTGTGAGAATACATATCTGTTGTTTGAGGCCACTGGGCCTATGGTAATTTGTTACCCCAAAGAAGCATTGCAGGGCCAGAGATTCCCCCATTCCTTATGTCCATATTTCTTTTATTTCTGGGAAGCCAGCGGGGTTGACGATTGTGACTCTGTCCTTTAGTTCCCAAGGAAAGTAAATTTGGGCCTCAGTGCCACGTCATTCCAGAAGATAAGCTGTATACTATCCATACATAGCTTGAATAGGAAATGTATTGTCTGTAAAGTCTCTGTTAAATAAATATTTCTCTTTGTTTAAGAGTGATACTGGCTTGCTTTGTGTATTTTTTTAAAGAACGACGGTCTATCCCAACCAGGAAAGGAAGTTTGGCTAGATATCACTACGGACACTTTCTGACCCAGGTCACCTTCACCACTCACCCCTGCACTCACATACTGCTGCTGGAACAGGCACCTGGCTGTCCCCAGAGGCCAGGGGTGGTCTGTGAACCTCAGGCTGAGCCCCTCATTGCTAAGGAATACACCCTGCCCCCCAGCCAGGAGCATTTCGGTAGTTGAAAGTCCCACTTTGAGCAGAGGTCACAGGCATTGGAGGTGCGTTCACAGGCACTGCTGCATTCCCTCTGTGCTGCTTTGGCTGTATACCTAATGGGGAAGAAAGCAGAGCAAAAGAGCTCTGCCTCTCTTGGTGTCTCTTGGTGTCTTGCATTTTACACCTCATTGCAATTCAAAGAATTCAAACATCATGGCCTGCTCTAAACCACAGGGGTTTAAGAACCACGCAAGCAACTGCTTCAGAAGAACAGGGATCAGAGAGGGAAGGATGTGAACCCTTGGCCTGAGTCACAGGCAAACGGGGCCTGGGGAGCCAAGCTGGCTACTGTGGTCACCTGCAGGGGTGATAGGTTCTACCTGGATATTGCTCTGCGTCTTATTCATGAAGTGGAATAAATAATTCTCCACTTTGTAGTTATGTAGCTCTTGGCTGTAACCTTTATAAGGGTATATGAAACAGTGTCTGCTGAAGTCCTAACTTGAACTTCTTTTTAGCATGCCAACCTGCCAAGAAACAAACAAAAACAGAAACACATTATGGACTTCTGATCTTCTAAAAGCCACAATCAATATACTTAATACTGGCCTAAGGACAAACAGGTGATGCCAGTTGTGAGCCTTCGCAGGGTTCACAGGGTCTAATTTAATAAATTAGACATGTTGCATTTATTGGGACCTCTCAAACGTCTGGACCATTGATTTTGTCAACATATTTTGCTCTAGAAAAACAAATGCCAATTTCCTCTTCCTTGTCCTCCTCTCCTGCAGTTTGGTCGACAACTTCTGCGTTCACGGAGGATGCAGTGTGCCTCGCTGTCTCATGTATGAGATTTACGTGGAGTCCTGTGGGCAAAACACTGAGAACCAAGTCAACCCGGCCACCTTTGGGAAGGTAAGTTGTGATGATTAAGAATGCTCTGTTCTCTGAGTGCAAAAAAGGGAAGCAAGTTAATGGAGGAAATGTTGAAATGTATTTGGGTCTAATGGATTTTCAGTGAGCATCTTTGGCCTCCTTCCCACCAGCTGGTCAACATCCTTCAGCTTATTGAAGAGCCATTCTGTTAGCCACTTCCCTTTGTCCACACTTCATAGTGAGGGGCCAGGAAGGATGAGGAATGGGGTGGCACCTAAGGGAATGTAATTATGTCAGCTCCAAGCACTCCTCAGGGAGCCGGGTTTACTGGGCTGCTATTCCCTGCATAGAATGCCAAGCTCTGAGAGCTGCTTTGTGGTATAGGACAATTGATATTTCTCACAGTTTGATTGTACTGAGAGAACTCATTGGCTCTTAAAAGATTTCCTCTGGACGTTAAGAATTTTTTTTTTTTTGAGATGGAGTTTCACTCTTGTTTCCCAGGCTGGAGAGCAATGGCACGATCTCAGCTCACTGTAACCTCCACCTCCCAGGTTCAAGCAATCCTCCTGCCTCAGCCTTCCAAGTAGCTGGGATTATAGGCACCTGCCACCTTGCCCAACTAATTTTGTACTTTTAGTAGAGATGGGTTTTACCATGTTGGCCAGGCTGGTCTTGCACTCCTGACCTCAGGTGATCCACCTGCCTCGGCCTCCCAAAGTGCTGGGATTACAGGCATGAGCCACCACGCCTAGCCTATGGAGGTTAAGATCTATGTCCCGGAACTTTGTTTAAGACCACATACTATACAGCAAACATTAGCACAAGCATTGTCCAAGACGCTCTGCATTCAACAAATGTTTATTTAGCCACTGCTGTGTGCCAGACTGAAGATACAATGAACAAAATAGATAAAAATTCCTGCCCTCAACTGAACTTCTGGTTGTCACAGCCACCTAGTTCAGGTAGCATTCATGTCATTTCATGGTCGAGAAAACAAACCTGGAGTGATTAAAGCTGAGGGTCCCACAGCTGGTTGCAATATGTGGGTGGCAGATACAGCTTCTTGAATTGCGACTCAGAGCTCTTTCTACTTGGTCTTCCCCTAAAATGGTTTTGAACTCGGAGATGTTGGAGTTCACCCCGTCCACGTGTATACCCAATAGAAGATCTCTTCTAAAGCACCTTTGGCTGGAAGCCTCTTATGAGGACAGTGCTATAGGTGCATAGAGCTGGGTGAAGGGATGG
The DNA here is from genome assembly GCA_963573385.1 of Cacajao melanocephalus. Lineage (NCBI taxonomy): Eukaryota > Metazoa > Chordata > Mammalia > Primates > Pitheciidae > Cacajao > Cacajao melanocephalus. The sequence goes on along the minus strand of CAUYLG010059628.1, from coordinate 19,182 downwards.
CCCATTTCTGCAAAGAAGAAGATGATTCCCCTTCTGGGAAAACACAGCCCCTTTCCAGGATTTGTGGCATGGCTAAGAGAACACAGGCTGATGAAAAACTGCACAGCTCCTCATCAGAGACCTTGGAGCAGTTAATGACCTGCACAGCCATATCCCTGTAGGTGGCCATCCGGCTTGGATTTCAGTGATCTAGGTGACAAGGAGATTGTTCACTGGGCCACAAGGCTGCCAGTTCAATTTCCTCCCTCCCATTCCTCCTTCTTTCCCTCTTTTTCAGTGGTCCTCCGGTGGACAGAATTGGATTGGTTAATGACACACTTTCTTCATTGAGGAATGCATGGCTTAAGAACTTACTTTAGTGGGTTCTTTATACAATGTGATAAGCATCTATGAACCTGCCACCCAAAATGAACCATATTGCCAGTCCCCCACGTCATATCTCCTTGCCCTCCCTCCTGGTGGGAACCTTCTTCCTGTTCATGATGACCTTGCCTTTTGAAAAAGAGATTTAGTGCACTTATATATATTGTTTAAAAGCCTATTTTTAATTTTTTTTTTTTTGAGACGGAGTCTCACTCTGTTGCTCAGGCTGGAGTGCAATGGTGTGATCTCGGCTCACTGCAACCTCCACCTCCCAGGTTCAAGTGATTCTCTCACCTCAGCCTCCTTAGTAGCTGGGATTATAGGAACCCGCCATCATGCCCAGCTAACTTTTGTATGTTTGCAGAGACAGGGTTTCACCATGTTGGCCAGGATGGTCTTGAACCTGATCTCAGGTGATCTGCCTGCCTAGGCCTCCCAAAGTACTGGGATTATAGGCATGAGCCACTGTGCCCGGCCTATTTTACGTTTTTGTTGTTTAACTTTGTTAAAAGGGATATCGTGTTGTTTGCAATCTTTGGGAACTTTTTTCACTTAATAGTATCTTAAGATTCATCAGAATTCAATGGACCATTGTGTAATATTTCACAATGTACTCATCCACCCTCCCATTGATGGGCATTTGGGTTGTTGCCACTGTGAACATTTGTGTATGTGTGTCCTGGTGTGCTTGTGCAGATTTTCTCTTGCATCCGTATGTCCAGGAGTGAACTTGCAGAGTCATGGAGTGCATGGCTGAGTGACATCAGAGGATGTGGCCACACCATTACCTGCCCCCTGGGCAGTCCTGTGGATTTCAATTTTACTTGCAAAACTTTGCAATGATTAGCTCCATTCTTCTACACAGTCCTCATTTTTGAAACTTCTGGTCATTAGTGGAAGTTCTGCACTTCTGATAATCACAGAATCTTCTAACATGGAAGCTGCTCACACATTTGAAACAACTGTTCACCTCTCCCTGTCCCTTTGCCTCCCTGCCCACCAGTTTTATTATGACTTCAATTCTTTATGTTTCTCTTACAGGTGGCCCTAAGGGTGCAACCCACTCCCTTGGGTGTGCTCAAAGGACAAGAGCACTTACGTTTTTTTGGCTACCGTTAGCTTTTATTTTTCTCTATCTGTTGATTTCACTTTAAGCTTGTAGTCAACAGAAACAACCCTAAAGGACTTTTTTCTAAAGAGTTGGAATTAAGGTAAGCCTCCCCAGTTTTGTAAACCATAAAACATTAATGCTTTATATAAATACAAAACTGTGTTGTTGTCAGACTGTTATCGTCATGTAATTAACTATTTGAACCCAAGAGTAGCTATTCTCTTATTCCTATTGTATTTTAGCTCTTCAGTTTTTTGTTTTGTTTTTTTGAGATGGAGTCTTCCTCTGTTGCCAGGCCGGAGTGCCGTGGCATGATCTCGGCTCACTGCAACCTCTGCCTCCCGGGCTCAAGCGATTTCCCTGCCTCAACCTCCTGAGTAGCTGGGAGTACAGGCGCCTGCCACCATGCCTGGCTAATTTTTTCGTATTTTTTTAGTAGAGACGGGGTTTCACCATGTTGGCCAGGATGGTCTCAATCTGTTGACCTCATGATCTGCCCGCCTCAGCCTCCCAAAGTGCTGTGATTACAGACGTGAGTCACCGCCCCTGGCCACCTCTTCAGTTTTGACCTGCAGTTCTATTTGTCACCATCTTCTTGAATCACAGGTGGTTCATCCAGTCTTCCCAACCTGCTGAAGCAGCTATGTTTGAAAAGTATGTCTTTTATCTAGTCATCTTGCTAGGTGACCATGGAGGTGAAACAGCCTTATAACAGGTTTTCTCAATAGCTGGGAATTCCCCCAGCTGCTATCATCCAGCTTATATTTTGCCATTTCATCACTCCGAATATTGGGAAACATCATCCAAGACTGAGCTGAGTGCTGGGTGTCCTGGCCCTGCAGCCTTTTCCTATGCAGCCATCTACCTACCACCCCTATCAGAGGGAAGTGGGTGACTTTTGCTTGATGAGTCTTAGCTCCACGGGATTCCTACTTCCTTTACTAGCATAGCAAAAGCTCTTGTTCATGATTTTTTAAAGATCTTATTATAAGGTTGTTTCACCTCTATGGTAATTCCACTGTAAGGCATTTAACAAAATGTTAAAGAGACGCCAGTGTGTGACAACATGCACTTAGGTGGCTTTTTTTTTTTTTTTGAGATGGAGTCTCGCTCTGTCACCAGGCTGGAGTGCCGTGGCATGAATCTCGGCTCACTGCAACCTTTGCCTCCTGGGTTCAACCAATTCTCCTGCCTCAGCCTCCCACGTAGCTGAGACTACAGGGATGCACCATCATACTCAGCTAATTTTTGTATTTTTAGTAGAGACAGGGTTTCACCATGTTGGCCAGGATGGTCTTGATCTCTTGACCTCATGATCTGCCCGCCTCAGCCTCCCAAAGTGCTGGGATTACAGGCATGAGCCACTGTGCCCAGACTGGCATTTTTGAATCTCAATACTCTAGGATCCCCTTAGAATTCCCCAAGATGCCAAGGTACTAACTTTCAGCTCTTATTGGAAATTTGCCTGAAGAATGGGCCACATCAGTGGAACTGGTATTGGGAAGGATCTCCATGCTGTTGAATTTGTGACTAAATGGAGAAGGGAGGGGAAAGGAAAAGGATATGATCCCAAAGTCTGTTTACAAGAGAAAACAACAAAATCCGCAATTCTCACTTCCTCCCTCCTCCCCTGGGAATGGAGTCGGTTTCTTGCCAGGTTCCTGTGCAGATGTTGGAATGTTGCTTGCTCTTTGTGGCAGTACTGGGCATATGATGGGTAAGGCTCATTCCTGCTACAAGTGATATTTTATATGGATTAGGGAATTTCCGGAAGGCTAACTTCCTCTTTTGAAATAACATTTAGTGATGTTTTTCTGATTATAAAAGGACTACATCCCCTTTGCAGGAAATGTGGAAATTAGAGGAGAATGTGTAAAAAAAAGAAAATGAATGCCGGCTGTCGCTTCCCTGTCCAGAGATATAGGCACGTGTGTGTAGTTCATTTGCAGACGTGCACACTCACTCATGCACACATATGGGACTGGCAGGAACTGGAGGGGTAACCACATGGTGACTTCGTCTTCCTGTTCTGTGTCTGAAGGTGCCCAGTGGCTAGTTCTTCCCCAGCTCCTGAGTGAGCATTTGAGCAAGCAGCATGACCTTGCTGGAAATTCTTGGATGATACAAAGTCCTGTTGTCACTGTAATTACCCAGCAATGTCATTAGTCTGATGCTTAAAGTATCCAGTCCCAGATAATATCAAAACTCTGAACTTGGTTTAAAGTGGAGCCGTTTCCCCATCCCCTCCAGTTTGGTATCTTGCCACGGAGGACTAGGCCTGGGGCTCCTTCCCTCCCTCTCCCTCCTCTGTCAGCTCACCAGGTATGGCCTGACCCCTCTGGGAGCGGGAGAAGGAGGTAAGTGGCTGGACAGTTCTTCATGGCTGCAGGCTCTGGGGGCCAGGCGGACCCTGACCTCCTGGTGCTGGTGTTCAGGGCCCACTTGGGACTGTCCCAGCGTGCATCTCCAGGCTTGGTAAAGGATCCTTTTCAGCAGTCCTGTGCTGCCTGCTCAATGTTCTACCTCCCAGGGCTGCTGTGGCTGACCACCCATCCGGGAGCTCTTGCAGGGCAGAGTCTGGGCCCTCCCACATGCCAGCTCTTTCATGAAGATGATGCAGCCATTCTCGGCCTGCACAGACTGGGTAAGCCTACCAAACCCAGAGCTGCACCCATCTCTTCCGCTCTCCTGCCAGAGCCGCTGGCCAGCCCTGCCTTCACTGCCCACCAGGAGTCTGAGGACGCTCTTTGAGTGACTCAGGCCTGAGGGGGCCCACACCCCTCCCACACATGCTTCACAGGGAAGAGGGTGGTCTTGACACTGGAAAGCCCCTTGTGTGTCCTCTTCTCTCTACCTTGTTGAGGATGATGAGTGTTAAGGGCTTCTGTAGAGTTCTGTAACCACATTTCAGCTAAACACCCGAAGACACAAGTCCCCTAGGGTATGCGTCTCACAATTCACTTTCCTGCCTGTTATCTGCTGTCTTCCTGCCTCATCCGGTCATATAGAGGCTGCGTGGATGGATAGATTGAAAGATCGATGTGTGGATGGATGACGGACGAACAGTTAATAATTAGACAAGAAGATCCCTCAAAAGACTTTCTCCTTCCTGATTTGAGTTCCATCTCCTCTTTGGGCCTTGAGCACTGCGTGGCCTCTTTTTGCTGCCTTACCTCCTGGCCACACCTATTAGAAGGACTCCTTTTAACAAACTTTTTCAATTCTTTTCACTTGAGTGTGCTATTTCCTGTCGGGACCCTAATTGATAAAGATAGATAGGTAGATAGGCAGATACCCAGACAGACAGATAGGCATCAGGTAATATGGTAACATTTTTAATAGCACCAAGCCTGGAATGGAACTTAGATTGTAACCCTGGGTAAGATAACCTCTATTTTGTTTCTATTTCATCATATGTAAAGTGAGGATATTAATAATAGTAATATTAATAATAGTACCTACTTCATGAGGTTCTTTTAAGAAAGAAATGAGAAAACATATGTAAAGAGAATAAAACAGTCCTGGCATGCGGAAAGCACCCAAGAAATATTAACTTTTATCATTATTTTTGCCTCAAGTATCATAAACATTTTCACATTAAAATATTTTCAAATGCATCCTGTGTAACACCTGTGAAATATTTTGGGGGGCGTACCATAATTAACCATATCCCCCCTTTTTTTGAGGCAGAGTGTTGCTCTGTCACTTAGGCTGGAGTACAGTGGCATGATCTCAGCTCACTGCAACCTCTGCCTCCTAGGCTCAAGCAAGCCTCCCACTTCAGCCTCCCGAGTAGCTGGGACTACAGGTCTGCCACTACACCTGGATAATTTTGTTTTGTTTTGTTTTGTTTGTAGAGACAATATTTTGCCAAGTTACCCAGTCTGGTCTTGGACCCCTGGGCCCAAGCAATGCACCTGCCTCGGCCTCCCAAAGTGCTGGGATTACAGGTGTGAGCCACTGCCCAGCCTAACCATATCCTTTGTTGGAAATATAGGTTGTTTGTAATTTTCCTGTTTTAAACACCGTAAGTCCCCATCCATATCTGGTCATTTTTCTAAGATAGATCCCCACATGTGGCCCGCCAAATTGCCTTCTCCAACCAATTGTAAACAATTACAGCCAGTTCCCACCCCTGATGATAATTCATGGTATTCTTAAACAAATTCATAATATTCCTACCCCAGAAAACTTGTTGGGTAAAAACTAGAATTAGCTGTCTCTACTTGCATTTATTGGATTATAAGGTGAGGACTTTTGATGTCCTTTGGTCATGTGTATGTTGTGTGTGTACGTTGTGTGTGTACGTTGTGCGTGTACATCTTACCACCAGACCATTTTCTTTTGGGGCATATTTCCTATTGATTTGTTTGAGCTCTCTCTATATTCAGGATATAATTTTTAACTTAGTTATATTTTCTGCAAGGTATCATCCCAGCTGATTTTTCATTGTAACTGTGTTGTATTTATTCTCTATATTAAAATGAAATCACAGGACAGTCCTGGTTGGGGTGACTCAGTATCATCACATGTGCAGGGTATTATGCTGCCAGACAACCAGGCACTTTACTTCCACTTATCTCTGCAAAACACCAGATTATTTCCCGGGGCTAGAATCTGAGCCTGCTGCATACTTTCTCATAATTTCTTTAGGTACTTAAGATGTGCGTCTTAACTTTATTTTGCAACTAAACATATAGGAAGGCTTTTCAGTGCTTTTCTTAAGTTAGAGGAGATGAAACTGTCAGAATCTCTGGTTGACAGTAGGAATTTCTAGCCTCTAATTCTGCATTTGGATTTGGCTTTTCGTCTTCTGTCATTTTCATCGTGTACATTTTGGTTCTCCTTCCCTGAAAGACCCTCTGCATTTGCAGGCATGACCAAGGTATTAATTGTGTCAAAGTTGCCTATCCTACTCTTTCGTCTTGCTTCCCCCACACCCTGGCTTGTTTGGGCTTCCTGCAGGAAGAGGTAAGACCTGGAGCCAGACAAGACAAATAATGGTTCACATTTCCATAGAATCCCACCGTGTGGGGGCTAATTAAAAAAAGAAGAAGAAGAGGAAGGAGGGATGCAACATGAAACCAAAAAGAAGTGAGGGCTGAATGGTTATGGACAGGGTGTAGAAAAAGAGTAGAAATAATTACTTGACAGCTCTGAACACCTCGGCTTCCCTGCTCTGTGTTTTGTGACTTCATGATGGTCGAGGATTTCCACTCTCAACACCCATGTCATGGATGCCACGCTCATCATGAACCTCTTTGATTCAGAAACTAGAACAGACATCTGTTGGTCATAAGTGTAATATCATGGCTCTCTAACAAAGTGCTGATAAACAAGATAGCATTCACTAACCAAACCCAAAAAGAGAAAAAGATTAGACAAACGAATGGATAATACAAAGTGAAATGATTATCGCATTAGAAAAAGAGGAAAATGGTAAAATTATAGCTTTCTCACAGGTTGGACTATGCCAAACTGTGAGACCAGTTATGACTGTGGTTCATCATTCCCTGTTTCCGGAGAATTTTTAATGACAAGGGGAAATGTTCATGGCATAATGTTGAGGGAAGAGAGTAGAACGCAAAACTGCAGACATGCTAATTGTGTGACGCCAAGTATTAACTGTGAAACACAGAGAACACACACACATATTGGGGCTTTGAAAACAAGACTGGAATCAATAACATTGAGGATTTTTAGTTTAGTTTTGTTTTTTTGAGTTGGAGTTTCACCCTTGTCGCCCAGGCTAGAGTGCAATTCACTCTCGGCTCATCGCAATTGTATTTTTTGTATTTTTAGTAGAGATGAGGTTTCACCATGTTGGCCAGGCTGATCTCAAACTCCTGACCTCAGTTGATCTGCCCACCTTGGCCTCTCAAAGTGCTGGGATTATAGGCGTGAGCCACCATGCCCAGCCAACATTGAGGTTTAAATGGCAGTTTTCTCCAAGTGGTATGTTTTCTTTTTTTCTTTTCTTTTTTTTAGTGGGGACGGAGTCTCACTCCGTCACCCAGGCTGGAGTGCAGTGGCATGATCTTGGCTCACTACAACTTCCGCCTCTTGGGTTTAAGTAATTCTCCTGCCTCACCCTCCAGAGTAGCTGGGACTAGAGTGTGTGTGCCACCACTCCTGGCTGATTTTTGTATTTTTAGTAGAGACCAAGTTGTAGAGACAGATTTTACCATGTTGACCAAGCTGGTCTGGAACTCCAGACCTCAAGTGATCTGCCTGCCTCTGCCTCCCAAAGTGCTGGGATTACAGGCGGGAGCCACAGTGCCTGGCCTCCAAGTGGTATGTTTTCTTTTTCACACTTGTCTGATATTTTTCCCCAAAAATTTCATTTACATTTATTTTCTTTATTGTTACCTTTATTTCTTTATTATTATACTTATTTTCTTTACTTTTTTATTATCAGCAAAGAGGAAATATCTTTTAAATATTATAAGATAAAATATTGAAAGTTTGTTTCTAAGTTTTCCAGTTGCAACTTTAAATCTGGCTTTTTCTTTTAGCTTGTGACACTGGTTTTTCCTGACCTTGGCACCTGGAGGCTGGGCACTAGAGGAAGTGCCAGGTAGATTTATAATTTGTTTTATTTCAAATGTTAAAAAAAAGAATTTGGAAAATCACAAAATGAATGACAAAAAATGCAAAACAAAACAAACTATAAATAACAACTCTTACCAAAGAGTGTCTACAATTCACATGAATTCCCAGTGCCTGAAATAATTCAGTTGGTCCGAGAACCAAACACTGGTCTCTATTTCTTTTGGAATTTTATGAATTCCAAATATGAAGGTCACAATATATTTTTATTGTTCTGCAGTTATGTAAATGTCTCATTCTTAAAATATTTAAATAATTAACACATATCATATAATAGAGCTGTTGCCCCGGCTGGAGTGCAATGGTGCAATCACTGCTCACTGCAGCCTCAAGCCCTAGGCTCAAGCAGTCCTCCCACCTTAGCCTCCTAAGTAGCAAGGACTATAGGAGTGTCCCACTGGGCCTGGCTAACTTTATTTTATTTTATTTTATTTACTTTTTGAGACGGAATCTGCTCTGTCACCCAGACTGGAATGCAGTGGCACAATCTCGGCTCACTGCAACCTCCACCTCCCGGGTTCAAGTGATTCTCCTGCCTCAGCCTCCAGAGTATCTGAGATTACAGGCGTGCGCCACCACGCCCAGCTAATTTTTGTACTTTTAGTAGAGACGGAATTTCACCATGTTGGCCGGCTGGTCTCCAACTCCTGACCTCAGGTGATCTGCCCACCTCGGCTTCCCAAAGTGCTGGGATTACTGGCATGAGCCACCGTGCCCAGCCTAATTTTTGTTTTTTTTAGAGACGAGGTTTTGCTAAATTGCCCAGGTGGTTCTCAAATTCCTGGGCTCAATGATCCCCTCACTTTGGCCTCCTAAAGCCCTGGAGTTACAGGTGTGAGCCATCATGTCCAGCCTTAGAATGGTTTTCATTACTCTTTGAACTAAAATTTCCGTGTTCACCCAATTAGCATATTTGAATTATATTCAGGAGGTGTGGCAGTCCCGAGGTGATATTTCTTTTTTTTTTCTTTTTTTGAGACGGAGTTTCGCTTTTGTTGCTTAGACTGAAGTGTAGTGATATGATCTTGGCTCACTGCAACCTCCACCTGCCAAGTTCAAGCGATTCTCTTGCCTCAGTCTCCTTAGTAGCTGGGATTACAGGTGCCTGCCACCATGCCTGGCCAATTTTCTGTATTTTTAGTAGAGACAGGGTTCTACCATGTTGGCCAGGCTGGTCTCAAACTCCTGACCTCAGGTGATCCATCCGCCTCAGCCTCCCAAAGTCCTGGGATTACAGGCGTGAGCCACTGTGCCCAGCCCCAAGGTTGTGTTGCTAATGTGAGAAGACATTCCAGCACTATCAGGTGCCTTGTGTCATCATTGTCACTCAATTATTATTGCTATTTGTTGCTTGTTTTAAATCACGAGGGGAAATCAGTGAGAAGACACTGAAGCCAAATTAGGAAAGGGGTCAATTCCTCATGAAGGAATTGAAGACAGTGGAAGTGTTTGCCAAACCTAATATTGGGCAGTAATTAACTTGAAAAAAATTTGTCTTAAGCTGGGACAAGCTACTACAGTCCCCTGGGCTCAGTAGAGGAAGGTCTGGGATGCGAAAAACGCACTTGGCTTCCCTGTTGGGTTTCTGATAACTTCTTTGGAGGGAACCTTGGTGTCTTTCTCTTCACCTAAGAAAGGTTAATGTGTGGTGGGGAGGGAGATGGGGAGAAGAGGGAGTTGTGGGGGGGCAGGATAGGGCACAGGAGGCTTTCCCTATTACATCTCTCTAAGATTAGCATGTCCTGCATCAGGCAAGCAGAGGAGAGCCTCCACAAGCCCATTCCAAGGCTAATATATGTGAAAGGGCATGAAGTTGCTTGTCTACATAACAGAGCTTGGTCAGACTGAAGGATTAGCTTTTCCAGATAAATGCAGCTAATGATAAAACCTGGAGAAGAACTCCAAGTCCTATTAGCTAGCCTGCTCTCTGCCTTCCGTAAAGCATGTCAGTAGTTAGACATAAGTTTAAAGACGGTCTTTATTTTTTCCAGGTATCATTATGATGGAATCTGTATCAAAAAAAGCTCTTTCTTCTATGCCCAGTATTGCTACCTTATAGGTGAAAAAAAGTGTCACAGGTTAGTATCTATCATTTGGGTACTTTGGTCCTGGGTCACAAGCCTAGTTAATACTGGAAACATTCAGGCCGACTGCAGTGGCTCATGCCTGCAATCTCAGCACTTTGACAGGCTAGGGTGGAAGAATTGCTTGAGTCCGGTAGTTCAAGACCAGCCTGGGCAACATAACAGAACTTCATCTCTACCAAAAAATACAGAAGTTAGCCCATCGGTAGTCTTAGCTACTCGAGAGGCTGAGGTGGGAGGATCACCTGAGCCTGACAAGGTCCAGGCTGTGAGCCGTGACTGCGCCACTGCTTTCCAGCCTGGGTGACAGAGTGAGACCCTGTCTCAAAATAGCAATGATATAACAAATTAATAAATGAAAGAACCATTCATATTTTAGTTGTATCTAACTGACTTTTTGGTTGTTCTGTCTTTAAGTCCTCCTTCAGGAAACACACACGTCACATTAACATTTGACCAATGCACCTTTGTCAGCTTCTGGCAATGTCACTGGCCAGAGAAATCCATTTCTGGTTTATTTCCTTGGACATGTCTCATTTTGACCGTCATCCAGTTGCCAAAGCCATTTTTCACGAGTCTGTTCTTCTCAACCTTTCTGCAAAATTTGACGCAATTGGGCACCCCTCTCGAAGCTTTCTGTAGTCCTCAGGACTGTGTCATACAACCCCCCACCCTGCCTCCTCAGTCTCCTCCTCTTTGCCTTCTTCATTATGCTCAGGCTTTCCCTGAGATCTCATCTTGATTATCACCATTACTCTTGCTACTGTTTGGCCCCAGACAGCTCATCCTTTTTTTGTCTTTCACCTATGGCCTCCTGCAGGTAGATAACTCCTGAATCCTTCTCACTGGTCCTGACCCTGCCCACCTCCTAGGCATTCCTCCCTGGCTCTCTACTGGACATTTCCATTTAGATGACCCACTGCTACCTCACACTTAACATATGTAAATCTAAATTTAGCCTCTTCCTCCAAATTGTCTCTGCCCCTTGATTTTCTTAGTTCAATCTTGGTACCAACATTTATAATCTATACAAAGTGTCATCCCAAAGCCACCCCGACCCTGTGGGTCACAAAACCTTGTTAACTTTTCTCTTAAGTTCTCCTGAAGTCACTCAATGTTTTCTTTAATCACTTGTCATCTTACATTGAAATTATTTCTAGTGATCCCATATGGCCTCCCCCTCCTCAGCCTCTCCCTGCTGTAAACACAGCCACCAGATGAATCCTCCTAAAATTCTATATTTGCTTAGTCTCTTTCCTGCTCAGAAACATGTAGGTGGTTGTTTTTACCTCCTGGATAAAGACCAGCCCTGGGCTGGTGTTAGCCCCATTCCTTCCGACTCCATTTTCCAAGCGTGTTGCCTATTTCTCCCCAATATCAACCATAATTTAAGCCACACTCGTTTTTCCCTGAACATATCGGTCCACATTTGCTCCTACCATCCAATCTTCCATAGTGCCATTCCTTCTTGTCTCTGTCTAATGGGACCTCCCTGAATCCCATCCTTACCCTCTGGACATACCTCAGAGATCACCTGCTCCCTGGGATCATCCCCAACAATGCCAGCTCCAGGAAAACTCTTTCTTCCACTTGTTCATGCTGATCACTCTCCATCCATACAAACAGCATTCCTGCTCTTTGAGCCGTTGTTTGGCCTAAAAAGATGACCATATGTCCAAGTAGCCAAGGACAATATCAATTTCACTTGGAGCCATGACTAATTATTAATAGTGCTCCTTTCACTCTCAAAGGTGTCCTAGTTTAAACAATAAATTATAGTGAATTACATGGTCACCCTTGGTATAAACCATCCTATGTGTGAGGCAGCTGCTGTGGTGGAGAGATGAGGAACCTCCAGTATGGGTAAGACAGGGACCCTTTTCTGATAGCTGAAGAGGGAGGCTAAGATGTCCATTTACTTTTATCCTCAAGTATAACCTGATGTGTATCAGAAACGTACAAAAGGTACCGTGAGAACTCAAAGATGGGAGCACACATTTTGGGTGGGTGATCATGAAGGGCCTACAGTGGCGTTGGGCTTTGAGTGAAGCAATGAAGGACAGATTAGAATTTGACAGGTGGTGTCGGAGAGGGATGCAGGAGTGCAGAGGACATCCAGGTTTAGGGGAGCAAAGATAAAGGTTTGTGAAGGCAAGGGCTTTGTCCTGCACAGGTGTGCATGGAGCTCTAGTAAAACATAGATCTGGAGGGCAAGTTCAGGGGGCCTAGATTGCCAGGCTGGGAGTGAGAGGTGTCCACAAGTTCTTTGGAGGCTTCCTTTAGTAGAATGGTAATAATTACCAGAGGCTGGGGGGAATAGGGAGGAATGAAAGGTGGGTTAATGATGAATGGATATCGACATACAGTTAGAAGGAATAAGCTCTAGTGTTTGATAGCACAGTAGGGCGACTCTAGTTAACAATATCTTGTGTATTTCAAAGTATCTAGAAGATTTGGAATGTTCCCAACACAAAGAAATAATAAATGTTTACGGTAATGGATATGCTAAACACCCTGATGCATGTATCACATGTACCCCATAAATGTGCACAATCAGTGTGTTAAAGAAGAAGAAGCAAAGAGCAAACCTTCACCGGACACCTAATCTGCCTGCACCGTGGTCTTGGACTTCCCAGCCTCCAGAACTGTGAAGAATACATTTCTTTTGTTTATAAAGTACCCAGTCTAAGGTATTTTGTTACAGTTGCAGGAACAAGGACATATTCCCAGAGTGGGCACTCAAATAGCTATTGAAGAACTGAAAATTCAGCACTGGGGTTTAAGAAGAATAGATGGGAAAGGAGAGGGTGTTGGGCCCGGAGATGGCCCCAGGGCACTGGAATCAGACAGGAGGCAGGTCTGAGAGACCTCTCAGAGGCAGGGTCTTCAGGATCTGGCAGTTGGTTGAGTCAGTGTAGTAGAAGGGAGAAGAGATGATTCAGCCAACCTTATCCCACCTAAACTCAAACTCAGATAAAGTCATTATGTTCTGTCCCAAACCAGCTCTTCCTCTTACATCTCTTATTCATCTCTTAGTCACAGGGATGGAAAAGTTACATTGGCAAAAATAGAGAAGCTAGGAAAATGAGTAGCTATAATGAGAGATTTATTTTAGTGACTGTTAGAATTTCCCCGGTGCGAATGCATTCTCTCACTTGCTGATCTGTAGGCTCCTGAAGGCTGGGTATAGCTCCTGCATTCCACTGTGCACTCTGGCACCTAGCAGTCAGTTAACTAACAGATAATTTGGAGAGCCCTGCACACTCCAGGAAAACAACTAACTAGGCAGGCGTTCGGTACTCAGAGGGGAGGGACCATTAGTGTCCCAGGGACTATGTTTGTTTCCAATATCACAGAGAGGGGGCCTAGGAGTGGCCCTTGTGGGGGAAGAAAAATAGACTTTATCATCAGTGAGGAAGAGGACTGCCAGAGAACAAAGATAAAGGCAAGAGTGACATCGACTGGTCATGAGATAAACCCAGCAGCAGCTACTTTTCATGTACTCTATGCTTGGCAAATACTTAATAATTGATCAACTTGGCCAGGCGCAGTGGCTCACGCCTGTAATCCCAGTACTTTGGGAGGCCAAGGAGGGTGGATCACAAGGTCAGGATATCGAGACCAGCCTGGCCAATATGCCAAAACCCCATCTCTACTAAAAATACAAAAATTAGCTGGGTGTGGTGGTGCACGCCTGTAGTCCCAGCTACTCGGGAGGCTGAGGCAGGAGAACTGCTTGAACCTGGGAGGCGGAGGCTGCAGTGGGCTGAGATCACGCCACTGTACTCCAGCCTGGGCAACAGAGCAAGACTCTATCTCAAAAAAACCCAAAAACCAAAAAACACAAACAAACAAAATAATAAATCAACTTTTAAAGTCTTGACCTATTAAGGGATTTTTTAAAAAGCATTAAGATTTAAGGATAAGTTCACTACCAGTGCCACATTTCTGGACATACTAAAAATGTATTTTAGAAAGCAGAAGTATAAGAAATGGTACACTGTTGTTAATGAGCTGTACTGATGAAAATGTCTATTTTCTTATATGATATATAAGAGCCTGTGTGACAAATTCCTCTTAAAAATTAAGTCTCAAAACAAATAAGTTTATCTCTCTAGTTTTTAGGTAATGAAAGCTCTGTAACTCATCTGCCATTTATTTGTTCATTCAACAAATATTTCAGTTCCTACAGTAAGTCAGCCTTGTTCTAGCTACCAATGATACAGCAGTGAACAAGATAAACAAGGCCTCTTCTTTTATTAAGCTTAGTTAGGAAAAAACAAAAAAAAAGAACAACAGGCCAGGCATCAACATGGGCAGGCTGTTTGAGTTCAGGAGTTCAAGACCAGTCTGGGCAACATGGCAAGATCCCATCTCTCTAAAAAATTTAAACAATTAGCTGGGCATGATGGTGCACTTGTGGTCCCAGCTATTCAGGAGGCTGAGGTGGGAGAGTCACCTGAGCCTGGGAGGTCAAGGCTGCAGTGAGCCATGATCACACCACTGCACTCCAGCCTGGGCTACAGAGCAAGACCCTGTCTCAAAAGAAAAAGAACAATCTTGAGATGTGATCTGAAGACAATGCAATGAAGTCGTGGAGAGGCCTCCCTGAGACAATACCATTTGAACAGAGTGCCAGTCAAGGAGCCAAGTAAAGATCTGGAACAAGCATTCCAGGTAGAGGAAAGGGCAGTGCAAAAGGCCTGAGGCAGAGATGAGTTCAAGGAGCAAGAAAGTCTGAGGGTAGACCAGGGAGAGGCTTTTGTGGCAGCCCTAGAATAAACAGCTGATTGAGATGAGTGACTGAAATAATTTTAATTCTCCCAAGAAGCAGCAGAACACTATGCAATACTGCATGTGGATAAGAGCAGAGACTGGAACAGACTGCCTGGCTCTACCACTAATAAGCTGTGTGTCTTAGGCAGATCACTCAGTGTCTCTGTGTCTCAGTTTCCTCATCCATTAAGTAGGGATAACAGTATCTGCTTCATGGGACTGTTGTGAGATTACATTAATTAATACAGGGAAAATCCTTAGTGCAGCATTTGGCACACAGTAAACATTCAGTAGGGCTCCTGAGCATATTGATCTGTACTTTGAGGTATTTATTTTATCATGCCTGCATGATTTTTTCATGGTATTTGCATATTCTTTTTATTCCAGTTATTGTATTTTTCAGTTGTATAATTTCCACTTGATTCTTTTGTATGACTTCTATTACTTTGCTGAGGTTTTCAAATCTTTCATTTGTTTCAAGAGAATTCATAATTACTTGTTGGAGCATTTTTATAATGACTGCTTGAAAATCCTCGTCAGATAATTCAGCATCTGATTCGCCTCAGTCTTGGCATCAGGTGATTGTTTTTTCTCATTCAAACGGTGGCTTACCTGGTCTTTGGGATTATGCGTAAGTTTCCATTGTATCCTGGTAATTTTGGTTATGTTAGGAGACTCTCGATCCTATTTCAATCTTCTGTTTTAGACAGAAGGCAGTTGCCCTGTTTAGGTTTAGTGTGTAGGTTCTGGCTTACTTTTGTGGGCTGTGGGTCCAATGCCAGCTCAGTTTCCTGAGGCTTTGTGTGCTATTCTGGTCTGCTTCGTTCTTCTGGCACTGCTGAGACTTCTGATTAATCCCTACTGTTGCCACCTGCAGGAGCTCAACCTACTTCCCTGGACCACTTTCTGTGGAGGGTGCGGAGAGCCAGAGAGGCTGGGCCTGGGTCTCCTTATGCCCCTGGGTGTAAGGAGGGAGACATCAGGCTCTACCAGTGTTGCCATGTGGGTAGCATGACCTGCCCTTTCAGTGCTCCACATGTGGGATAGGCATTGAATTAACTCAAGGCTTCACTACCGTGCATGCAGGTGGACAGTAATGACCCCACATGCACATACCCAGAGCACTGGCAGGCAGGCTGATCCCGATCCTGAGCCTGCCTGCCAGTGCTCTGGGTATGGGTATATGGAGCATGGAGGTCAGTCTACCAGGACTTTGAACCTGCTGCTGTGGGCAGATGAGTCACCAACCCATGCCCTGGTTGTGGAAAGAGGATTACAGCTCCCTACTACGTCTCCACTGGGCTTCCCTTCCCTTTTCTAGTCCTTTGGCCAGAGTACAGGCTTTTCTTGGGATTTATGCCAAGCCTATTGGCATAACAGACTGTACTGCACATTTATCCAGTACCCAGTCCAGGGGGGTGTGGAAGACAAGAAGAAAACCCAGGGAACCTACCACATTGTCATTTCTCTACTCCTGTCATCTCTACCCGGTGTACCTTTTTCTCTCCAGGTTTCGGAGCCCTTCTATCATTGTCTGTAGAATAATTTCCAAATATTTAGTTGTATTAGAGGCAGGGGCAAGGAAAAATGAATCTGTACCACCTTGTTCCTTGTACATGATTTGTGATATAAGCTACCACAGACACGGTTTGAAAACAAATCATATATACATTATGAACCAATACTACTAGTGAGCAGAATGCTTCATTATATGATTGTGCCTTCAAAATATGATCAGTTCACATTTCAAAATATGATAAAAATACTTCAAAATATGATCCATTAAAATACAATGGCAGAGACTTCTGGTTGGGGCAAGATGAACGTCTTTCTCCATGCCCCTTCACACTAAGCACAACTGTAAACCCTGGAAATAATGTAAGAGGCAACCAAAGGAAAACTCCGAGAGGTGGTGATAAAAGAGTGAGCTGGTTTGGGACCCCAGGACTATACAATCAGCACCACAGCAAGCATCTTGCATCCCCCACCTGCACTCTGAAACCCAGACTGAATGTTTCCCAAGCCTGACCTAGTAAGAAAAGGCAACCCAGGTAGATTCATTCTTCCTTTCTTGAGTTCCTCTAATAATATCAGGCAAAAGAATTTTGGGGGTGGTTAATAGAGAAAATACTCTCCTTCCTCCCTGGGTCTGAGACACCCCTTTTCCACCACAAGATACTGAGGGTGTGAGCCAATCTGCCTAGAGACCCAGCCTCAATAAGCCTCTTGGTCCAGAAAGCCTCTTTTTCTGCAGCCTGACACTCTTTCATTCCCCAGAGGCAGCCGGGAGCATCAGTAGGAGGAGCACCTCCCTCAAGGAGAGAAGTCCCAAAGTCTAGCCTGGGGAAACCCTTCTCCCTGCTCAGGTAGAAGCAGTAGGGAGCAGTGGGAGCCCCAGAGACACCACATAAACCAAGATGGCTGAAACACCGCAAAGGCTCTGAAAACAAAAAACAAAGGAAAAAAAAACCTGGAAGCAGGCAGAAAAGTAACACATTACATGTGACAATGATTTGAATGACAACATATTTGTCATTGAAACCACCAAGAAAGCCAGAAGGAAGTGGCATGACAAGTTTCAAGGGCTGAGATAAGACCTGTCAACTACAATGTCTTACATCCAGCAAATTCATTTTCAGGAATGAAAGAGAAAAAAAAATATTCTCAGGCAAAGGAAAACTGAAAGAATTTGCCACTAGCTGACTCACCCTTAGAGCTCGGCTAAAGGAAGTTTGTCAAAGAGAAAGGAAATGCTGAAAGAAGGAATGTGGTAGTACAGAAAAGAAAAAACAACGGGAAGAGCAGAAATATGGATACATACTATACACTGTCCTTTGCCTCACGAGTTCTATGAATCGCATTTGATGAAACAAAAACTATGCCACCATCTGGTACCTAAGACAAAGATATTTAAAAAGTGGGGAAGGTAAAGAGGCCTGAATGGAAAAAAGATTTCCACACTTCACTCGAAGTGGTGAAATACCGAGAACAACAGACTGTGATAAGTCGCGTGTGTCTATTGTAATATTCATGCGACCACTGTGAGAACTACACAAAGAGATGTACTCAAAAACACTACGATTAAATCAAGATAGAGTCCTCAGTGCTGTTTAAATTTACCCTCAGAAAGGCAAGAAACAAGAATAGAAGAATAAGAACCAAAGGAAACAAATGGAAAACAAGTAATAAAATGGCAGACTTAAGTGCTAACATGCCAAGAATTACCTTAAATATAAATTATCTTATATAATCAGTCAAAAGACAAGACTGGCAGAGTGAACGTAAAAAGAAAAAAAAATGGGCCGGATGCTGTGGTTCACGCCTGTAATCCCAGCACTTTGGGAGGCTGAGGCAGGTGGCTCACAAGGTCAGGAGTTCAAGACCAGCCTGGCCAACCCTGTCTCTACTAAAAATACAAAAATTAGCTGGGCACAGTGGTGCATGCCTGTAATCCAGCTACTCGGGAGGCTGAGGCAGGAGAATTGCTTGAAATGGGCCCTGGGAGGCAGAGGTTGCAGAGAGCCAAGATGGTGCCACTGTACTCCAGCCTGGGCTACAGAGCGAGACTCAATCTCAAAAGAAAAAGAAAAAAAAAATGACTCAGGTATATACTGTTGTCAAGAAACTCACTTCAAATTTCATGGCTTAGGCAGGTTGAAAGTAAATGGATGGAAAAGATGTAACATGCAATAGCAGGAGTGGCTATGTTCATATCTAATAAAACAGACTTCAGAGCAAATAAAATTATTAGGGACAAAAAGGGACTGACTTAGTCCATTTTCTGTTGCTTATAACAGAATACCTGAAACTAGGTAATTTCTAAAGAAAATTTATAAGGAAATTTATTTATAAATTTCTTACAGTCGTGAAGACTGAGAAGTCCAAGTTCAAGGGGCCACATCTGATGAGGGCCTTCTTGCCGACGGAGACCCTCTGCAGAGTGCCAAGGTGGCCCAGGACATCACATGGCAAGGGAGCTGAGTGTGCTGGCTCACGTCTCTTCCTCTTTTACAAAGCCACCAGTCTCATCCCTATGATAACCCACTAATCCATTAACGCGTGAATCCGTGAATGAATTAATGCATTCTTTTTTTTTAATTGCATTTTAGGTTTTGGGGTACATGTGAAGAACATGCAAGATTGTTGCATAGGTACATACATGGCAGTGTGATTTGCTGCCTTCCTCCCCATCACCTATATCTGGCATTTCTCCCCATGCTCTCTCTCCCCAACTCCCCA
>CAUYLG010059627.1:0-22812 GCA_963573385.1 Cacajao melanocephalus | reverse complement strand
ATACATGCTTGGCAGTGGCAAGAGTTCTCTTAACAACTATACAAGGACATCAGTATGACTAGGTCTGGTCCTTCTGGTAGATACAAGTTAGAAACAGAAGGTGATCTGGTGAGCTTCCCCAAGTCTTTTTGCTATTTCACTTCTCTAAAATTGAGGAAATGGGGCCAGGTGCAGTGGCTCACGCCTGTAATCCCAACACTTTGGGAGGCTGAGGCAGGAGTATCACAGGGTCAGGAGTTCGAGACCAGCCTGCCCAACATGGTGAAACCCCATCTCTACTAAAAATACAAAAATTAGCCAGGCATAGTGGTGTGCATCTGTAATCCCAGCTACTCGGGAGGCTGAGGCAGGAGAATCACTTGAACCCAGGAAGCGGAGGTTGCAGTGAGCCGAGATCTTGTCACTGCACTCCAGCCTGGGCAACAGAGCGAGACTCCGTCTCAAAAAATAATAATAATGAATAAAATAAAATTGAGGAAATGGCTTTTACACAGCTGCAAGAAAGAGCCCTTACAGTGTTACCTCATTCTCCCTACTCATGATTTCATTTTGCTAAGCTTCAGCCACACTGCCTTAAACTTCTGTATAAGTAAAGAATAGTCTGGAAACATGTATATTCTCCATATCAACTTCTCAGAGCAAAAATCAAAGAAATGGGCACAGGACTGGCTCAATGATTTCATAAATGGTTGATCATTGTAATTTTTTATCTTTTATTTTTTGAGATGGAGTCTTGCTGGACTGGAGTGCAATGGTGAGATCTCGGCTCACTGCAACCTCCACCTCCTGGATTCAAGCGATTCTCCGACCTCAGTCTCCAGAGAGTTGGGATAACAGGTGTGCACCACCACGCCCATCTAATTTTTGTATTTTTTGGTAGAGACGGTGTTTCGCCTTGTTGGTCAGGCTGGTCTCAAACTCCTGACCTCAGGTGATCTGCCTGCCTCAGCCCGCCAAAATGCTGGGATTACAGGCATGAGCCACCACACCCAGCCTGATCATTGTAATTTTAAGACTATTTCTTATATATTTCGCAGACATTTGCTTTTTGTTGTTGTTTCAGAAAGAGTCTCACTCTGTCACGCAGGCTAGAGTGTAATGGCACAATCTCATCTCACTGCAACCTCCGCCTCCCAGGTTCAAGCGCTTCTCCTGCCTCAGCCTCCCAAATAGCTGGGATGTAGACACCTGCCACCATGCCCGGCTAATTTTTATATTTTTAGTAGAGACGGGGTTTCACTATGTTGATCAGGTTGGTCTGGAACTTCTGACCTCAGGTGATCCACCCGCCTCAGCCTCCCAAAGTGCTGGGATTACAGGTGTGAGCCACCACCCCCAGCCTACACACACATTTGAAGGAGAAAGTAAAAGGTTCAGTCAAGGTCATAGATGCACTAAGACACACACAGTTTTTCTTCTAGTATTGTCATAGTTTGTCTTTTTAAAAACCGTAATCCTTTATTATTTTGGCATCTATTTATTGTAAGATATTTTGAGTCAGATATTAAATATAACTAAGAGTAAACTGAATATCTGTGTGCCCACCACTCGGCTTATGAAATAAAATACTACATATGCAATTATAGGCCCTTTTTCACACTGTATCACATTACTCTTTCTCACAGCTTCCCCAGAAGTAACCAACATTCTGAATTTGGAATTTATCTTTCCCATGCATTTCTTCATACTTTTATTATATGTGTATATATTCATTAACAATATATTACATTTTTCAGATTTTTGCATTTATTTATTTATTTAGAGACGGAATCTTGATCTTTCTGCTAGGCTGCAGTGCAATGGCTCGATCTCAGCTCACTGCAACGTCCACCTCCTGGGTTCAAGCTATTCTCCTGCCTCAGCCCCTGAGTAACTGGGATTATACGTGCATGCCACCACGCCCGGCTAAGTCTTTTGTATTTTCAGTAGAGATGGGGTTTCACCATCTTGGCCAGGCTTGTCTCGAACTCTGGACCTCAAGTGATCCACCTGCCTTGGCCTCCCAAAGGGCTGGGATTACAGGCAAGAGCCACTTCACCCGGCCCAGATTTTTGCTTTTAGTATGGTGAGATTTTCTTTTTTTTTTAAAAAAAGAGATTTATCCTCCCATCATATTTAAGAAACCAGACAAAATATATGCCATAATGGTTTCTATTAATCAACAGGAAATGAAACATAATAATCTCTTAGAGAAATAAATCAAGCCCCAGCTTACCGTCTGGGGAGAATTTTCAGGCTACAGGTAAGAAGGAAATACCTAAAGAGAGCCCAGTGGTCTACTGAGCTGAAGAGGCAGAGTTCATACGGGTAAAGTCTATTAGATGTATGGGGTCAAGTATCTGAGCAGGGAGAGCTGTGCAGAGAGAGTTTCAAAGAAGAACTGATCAGCACAGGCGTGTGAAGAAACTACAAGGCCAGTAAGAGCCCACCAGAGAGATTCCAGCAGAGCCAGTCTCAGAACTCACACAAGGCTGGGAAAACTTCACGTTCCTACCAGCCAAATCAAAGATCTAACAGAAGGAGCATGATCACAGGTACCACCTGTGGTACCACCCCTGAGACCAAATTAGTTCTACACTGAAAGCTGTAGTGGGTCCACCTAACAAGTAAAAAAGCAAGCCTCAAAAGAACAAAGTTGATTACAAGTGATTTAATTGTATCCCAAAACAAAGCCCCCGAATCAGAAAAAAAATACAGAAACTTCATTAATCAACACAGTAAAATTTACTGCATCTGTCATTTAGTAAAAAATTGCTACTGATGATGTTAAGGCAGGAAAATAAGACCTATAATGAAAAAAACAATCACTCAATATAATCAGATCCAGAAACAACAGAAGCAATAGAAATAGTTGTCAAGAAAGTTAACAGTTAATATATGAGTCATGTGTTCAAGAAGGTAGAAGGATGAGCACTTTAAGGAGAGATATGACAAAAAATTTTAAGATTCATGACAATGTGAATATACTTAACACTACTGAGCTGTACACTTAAAAATGTTTAGGATGACGAATTTTATGTGACATGTTTTTAAAGAACACATTTGCTGGCTGGGCGCGGTGGCTCACGCCTGTAATCCCAGCACTTTGGGAGGCTGACGTGGGCGGATCACGAGGTCAAGAGATCGAGACCATCCTGGCCAACATGGTGAAACCCCACCTCTACTAAAAATACAAAAAAAATTAGCCATGCATGCTGGCACGTGCCTGTGGTCCCAGCTACTCGGGAGGCTGAGGCGGAAGAATCACTAAACCCAGGAGGCGGAGGTTGCAGTGAGCCGAGCTTGTGCCACTGCACTCCAGCCTGGTGACAGCAAGACTCCATCTCAAACAAACAAACAAACAAAAAGAACACATTTGCTAATTAAAAGACAAAAACAAACCCACAAGTAGATATAATTGTTGCCTGGGGTAGGGTGGGGGAGATTGAGAGTGAATGCTAATAGATACAGTTTCTTTTGTAGGTGATCTTGATACAGTTATGCCTCCCAAACCAGGATACATTCTGAGAAATACATCATTAGACAATTTTGTCATTGTGTGAACATCATAGAATGTACTTACACAGACGTAGATGGTATAGCCTGCTACACACCTAGGCTATATGGTATAGACTATTGCTCCTGGGTTACAAACCTGTACAGCATGTTACTGTGCTAAATACTCTAGGCAATTGTAACACAATGGTAGTACGGTCATGCACAGCATGTTGACATTTTGGTTAACAATGGACTGCATACACAACAGTGGTCCCATAACGATGGAGCTGCCCTATACAGGTATACCATTTTTTCACTTTGGGAGGCCATGACGGGCAGATCACTTGAGCCTAGGAGTTCAAGAGTAGCCTGGGCAACATGGAAAAAAACCTGTCTCTACAAAAAAAAATAGAAAAATTAGCCGAGTGTGGTGGTGTGTGCCTGTAGTCCCAGCTACTTGGGAGGCTGAGGCAAAAGGATTGCTTGAGCCTGGGAGGTTGAGGCTGCAGTGAGATGAGTTTGGGCCACTGGGCTCCAGCCTGGGCAACAGTGACATTGTCTCAAAAAAAAAAGTAGACAATTTTTTATCTTTTATATTAGGTTGGTGCTAATGTGATTGCAGTTTTTGCATTGTTGAAATTTGCTGTTTGATATCGGAATACATTCTTAAATAAATGTGGTTATGTTATACATCATTTTCACACACATTTCTCACTTTGTGTATTTTTTTGGTAACGACTTATTACTTGATGTTTATTTTATATTTATTTTAGGATATGAAAATGATGTTATACAAAAAGCAAATGTAAGTAATTTTTTTTAGAAAGGCAGATGATTTCCTTATTGTAAAGACAGCAGTTACAAAAGAGAATAAATATGACATTGGGATATATTCCTTAAAAATACAACAAAAACCCCTAGTATCTGTGAGCAACCCCAAGAACTCACAAGTATAGGGGGGTAAGAACATCTAGAGCTGGATACCCTAGAACAGATGTTAGAAACTGGCTAATGGTGATATGGCCATGACTTGGGGGATTTTTGAAAGGCCCTGATCTGTCACTTGGGAATATCAGTGTCCACTGTTATACAATATGCATAGAGTCCAAGTGAACAGGAACCCTTTTACTCATTGGGATCCTAACTATTCTTTCATTCTTACCGTGAAGTAGCACAGTATTTAAGAGTGGGAAAAAGGCTGAGCAGGAAAGACACAGTTGGGGCAGGATGAAAAGGGAGGAGCTGGGGGAATGCTAAGGATGTGTGTCACCGGACCGCATGCCATTCCTCCTGTTAAGAGGGGAAGGGCAATGGTTCACCCTGCGTCTGTTCAGACCCGCCATTACCCAGGAACAGGAGATGCAAACACAACTGGCAGAATCCTACCAAAGATGAGAACAGGGAAGCTGGATGGGAAGCAAAGAGGAGTGCAGAGAATTCCCTGAGAAAATGGGCATCTCCTCTGACGACCTTAAAAGACAGACAATCTGTACAAATTAACACAGCAGACTACTCTTTGATGTGGAATGGTAAAGGGAGAAGGACATAGTAAAGGTTACTGAGAAGATACAAGTTCTGGCTGCAGGTAGGCGGGAGGGGCAGAGACAGAAGACAGAGGTGGGCAGGCATGCAGCTCACCCCAGGACCCTCCCTGAGGGGCTTCGACACCGTAAGGAAGGAAAGCTGGCATGGGAGCTGGCACGGGGTAGGGGGTGGAGACGCTGGCTCAGGGAGGGGACTGGCAGCAGTGATGAAGATGCCCACCCATCTCTTCCCGGGGCATCTGTGAGGCACAGCTGTGGGCAGAGGGCAAGGTCGGCCAGACTGTGTACCGAAATTGGCCTTGAGTTCCTGGAAGGTCGCCTGGCGGAGCCGCCTCTCCTCCTCCTCCCGCTTCTGCTCATCTAGCTCAGCTTTCAACTCTGCTTCAAACTTACTGGCCGTGACAAGGGTTGGCTCTTGGCTTCAAAGAAGTTCTAGGCACCTTTGACATGCTCCAGGGCCACCTCGATCTCGCAGAGCTTTGCCAGTGCCGTCAGCCCACTGTCCTCCTGCAGCTCCCGGGTCGCGGGCTTGTGGAAAATGAGCAGGAACTCCTGGAAGCTGAGCTTGCCATCGGAGTCCTCGTCCACCTCCCTGATCGTGCTCTTCAGGCCCAGGTGGGCCTGGCGGCGGGCCCAGCTTCTCCAGCATCAGCTTCAGCTCCATCAGGTGGGTGAAGCCATCCTGCCCAGCGTCATACAGTTTGTACATGCTCAACAAGTCCTCATGAGGTGGCAGCTGAACTCTGGGAACTCTGTGTTGGGGTTGAAGACGCTGCAGCGCCAGGGCCACGCACCGCCCTCGTTGATGTCCACCGCTGGCTCAGCTGGGCATTCAGCTCCGCGTCAGCGCTGGCCGTGGGCGCGCGGGCAGGGGGGCGCCAGCTCGGGCTCTGAGGCTGGGGCGCCGAGGGCAGCTGGCTGGGGGCCTCCCTCCTCGGCCTCCTCGTACCAGAGCTGACACTCCAGCTTGCCCGCCAGCTCCTCGCTGGCCATGGCGGCGGATGGCAGGACGCAGGGACATGGGAACACGGGACCCGGCGCGGGGACCTGGGGGGCGGTGCGCTCCTCGCAGGCTCGAGGCTCTACCCTACTCCCGTGATATTTTTATTCAAGTTCAAAATGGGTCATAAAGCAGTGGAGACAGCTTACAGCAACAACACATTTGGCTCAGGAACTGCTAACCAACGAACAGTGCAGTGGTGGTTCAAGAAGTTTTGCAAGGCCGAGCGCGGTGGCTCACACCGGCTATCCCAGCACTTTGGGAGACCGAGGCAGGTAGATCACGAGGTCAGCAGTTCGAGACTAGCCTGACCAACGTGATGAAACCCCGTCTCTACTAAAAATACAAAAAATAGCTGGGCATGGCAGTGCGCGCCTGTAGTCCTAGCTACTCGGGAGGCTGAGGCAGGAGAATCGCTTGAACCCGGGAGGCCGAGGTTGCAGTGAGCCGAGATCCCGCCACTGCACTCCAGCCTGGGCCACAGAATGAGATTCTGTCTCAAAAGAAGAGGAAGGAGGAGGAGGAGGAGGAGGAGGAGGAGGAGGAGGAGGAGGAGGAGAAATGAGATTCTGTCTCAAAAGAAGAGGAAGGAGGAGGAGGAGGAGAAGGAGAAAGGAGAAAGGAGAAAGGAGAAAGGAGAAAGAAATAGTTTTGCAAAGGAGACGAGAGCCTTGAAGATGACTAGCCTAGTGGATGGCCATCAGAAGTTGACAACAACCAATTGAGAGCAATCATCGAAGATGATCCTCTTACAATTACACAGGGAGTTGCCGAAGAACTCAGCGTCAACGATTCTATGGTCATGTGGGACTTGAAGCAAATTGGAAAGGTGAAAAAGCTCGATAAGTGGGTGCCTCATGAGCTGAGCGAAAATTTAAAAAACGGCAACATCGTTTTGAAGTGTCATCTCTTATTGTAGGCAGCAACGATGAACCGCTTCTCAATTGGTTTGTGACGGGCGATGAAAAGTGGATTTTGTAAAACAACCGGCAACGACTAGGTCAGTGGTTGGACCCAGAAGAAGCTCCAAAGCACTTCCCAAAGCCAAACTTGCACCAGAAAAAGGTCGTGGTCGGCCGGGAGCGGTGGCTCACGCCTGTAATCCCAGCACTTTGGAAGGCCGAAGCGGGTGGATCACAAGGTCAGGAGATAGAGACCATCCTGGCCAATATGGTGAAACCCCATTTCTACTAAAAATACAAAAAATAGCTCGGCATGGTGGTGCACGCCTGTAGTCTCAGCTACTCGGGAGGCTGTGGCAGAAGAATTGCTTGAACTCAGGAGGCTGAGATTGCAGTGAGCCAAGATCGCGCCAGTGTGAGACTCTGTCTCAAAAAAAAAAAAAAAAAAAGGGTGATGGTCCATGCCCTTTGGCGGTCTGCTGCCGGTGTGATCCACCAGAGCTTCCTGAATCCTGGTGAAACCATTACATCTGAGAAATGTGCTCAGCAAATTGATGAGATGTGTTGAAAACTGCAACGCCTGCAGCTGGAACAGGTCAACAGAAACGGACCAATTCTTCACGACGACACCTCTCACAACCAGGGTCTCAAAAGTTGAACGAATTGGGCTACGAAGTTTTGCGTCATCTGTCATATTCACCTGATGAGCCGCCAACCAACCACCACTTCTTCAAGAATCTCGACAATGTTTT
The DNA here is from genome assembly GCA_963573385.1 of Cacajao melanocephalus. Taxonomy (NCBI): domain Eukaryota; kingdom Metazoa; phylum Chordata; class Mammalia; order Primates; family Pitheciidae; genus Cacajao; species Cacajao melanocephalus. The sequence goes on along the minus strand of CAUYLG010059627.1, from coordinate 15,137 downwards.
GCAGGGAAAATTCTTCCACAACCAGCAGGACGCAGAAAATGCTTTCCAAGAGTTCATAGAATCCTGAAGCACCGATTTTTACACCACAGAAATTAACAAACTTATTTCTCGTTGGCAAAAATGTGTTGATTTTAATGATTCCTACTTTGATTAATAAACATGAGTTTGAGCCTAGTTATACTGATTTAAAATTCATGTTCTGAAACCGCAATTACTTTTGCACCAGCCTAATACCATATTTTGACTGCACCTTTTCTATGTTTAGATACACAAAATACTCACCACAGCGTTGCAATTGCCAGTAGAGTGACATGCTGTATAGGTTTGTAACCTAGGAGTAATAGACTATCCATATAGGCTACGTGTATAGTAGACTAGACCATCTAGGTTTGTGTAAGTTTCTTTATGACGAGTGTACAATGAGAAAATCATCTAATGATGCATTTTTCAGAATGTATCCCCGTCATTAAGTGACTGTATTTACATATCTAAACATAGTATGTGCTATACTTGTATATGGCTGACATAGCAGTCCATTTGTTTACACCAGCATTATCACAAACATGTGGGTAATGTGTTATAGTACAACCTTATGACAGCTATGACATTACTAAGCTATAAGAATTTTTTTTTTTCAAGAAGGAGTCTCACTCTTGACCTAAGGTGATCCGCCTGCCTCGGCCTCCCAAAGTGCTGGGGTTACAGGCGTGAGCCACTGTGCCCAGCCAAATTTTTTACCTTCATTATAATCTTACAGGACCACTGTCACATATGTGGTCTGTCATTGACTGATACGTCCTCATGCTGTGCATCACTGTATTTTGAATCAGATGATGGTGGTGGCTGTGCAAACTTTAGATTTCACACTTTAAATGGGTATATGGTATGTGAATTCTAGCTTAATAAAGCTATTTTTTAAAAGATCTTTTAAAAAAGAAGATGTAGATAAAATAACTAGCTTTATGCCCAGGAAAAGAAAATGAATTTTATAGTTGAAAACCTTTCCCCAGACCAGATGTGTTGGCTCATGCCTGCAATCCCAGCACTTTGGGAAACCAAGTAGGAGGATCGCTTCAGACCAGGAGTTTGATACCAGCCTGGGCAACATAGTGAGACCCCATTTCTACAAAAATATTAAAGAAAAAAATGAGCAGGACATGGTGGTGCATGCCTGTGTTCCCAGCTACTCAGGAGACTGAAGTAGGAGAACGGCTTCAGCCTTGGTGGGGGTCAAGGCTGCGGTGAGCTGCGACTGTGCTACCGCACTCCAGCCTGAGTAACAGAGTAAGACCCCATTTCAAAAAAGAAAGAAAGAGGCCAGGCATGGTGGCTCACGCTTGTAATCCCAGCACTCTGGGAGGCCAAGGCAGGTAGATCACAAGGTCAGGAGTTCAAGACCAGCCTGGCCAAGATGGTGAAATCCCATCTCTACTAAAAATTACAAAAAAAAATTAGCCAGGCGCAGTGGCAGGCGCCTCTAATCCGAGCTACTCGGGAGGCTGAAGCAGGAGAATTGCTTGAACCCGGGAGGCGGGGATTGCAGTGAGCCCAGATGGCACCACTGCACTCCAGCCTGGGTGACAGAGCGAGACTCCATCAAAAGAAAGGCAGGAAGGCAGGAAGGCAGGAAGAAAGAGAGAAAGAGAGATAGAGGGAGGGAGGGAGGAAGAAAGACAGGAGAGAGAGAAAGAGAGAAAGAAAGGGAGAAAGAGAGAAAGAAAGGGGAAAGAAAGAGAGAGAGAAAAAAAGCAAACAAGAGAAAATAACCCAACCATTTCCACAAGGAAAACTTCAGGTCTAAATGGCTTTACTGGTAAATTCTCACAAACATTTAAGAAGAAATAATATGAGTTCCATACAAACTGTTTCAGACTTTTGAAAAGAGTGGAATACTCCAACTCATTCTGAGGCCAGCACTATCCTGCTATCAAAACCAAATAAAGACATTACAAGAAAAGAGAACTACAAACTAATATCCTTCATGAAGAAAATTCTTAACAAGTTTTAACAAATTAAATCCAACTAAATATTTAAAAGACAATAGGAATGACCAGCTGGGATTTATCCCAGGAAGGCAAATTTGTCTTAATATTTTAAAAATTTGTCAATATAATTCACCATATTAACAGACTTAAAAATTATTTTAATAAATGTAGAAAAAGCATTTGTCACAAAAGGTTCATTTATTACAATAATTCTCAGCAAATGAGGAATGAAGGGAACTTCCTTAACCTAATAAAGTGTATATACAAAACACTTACAGACCAGGGCGGGCACCGTGGCTGATGCCTATAATCCCAGCACTTTGGGAGGCCAAGGCAGGTGGATCACCTGAGGTTAGTAGTTCCAGACCAGACTGGCCAACATGGTGAAACCCCATCTCTACTAAAAACACAAAAAAGTAGCCGCACATGGTGGCGGGCATCTGTAATCGCAGCTACTTGGGAGGCTGAGGCAGGAGGATCACTTGGACCTGGGAGACAGAGGTTGCAGTGAGTTCAGATCACGCCACTGCACCCCAGCCTGGGTGACAAAAAACTACATAAATATAAAAATAAAGATCTCAAATTAACCTAATCTCCTACCTGAAAACACACACATGCACATGCACATGCACACGTACACACACACACACACCCTAACCCAAAGTAAACAGAAAGAAGAAAATATTAAAACTAGAGTGGAAATAAATGCAATAGAGACCAGGCTTCAGTGGCTCACGCCTGTAATCCCAGCACCTTGGGAGGCCAAGGCGGGTGGATCACTTGAGGTCAGGAGTTTGAGACCAGCCTGGGCAACATAGAGAAACCCCATCTCTACCAAAAATACCAAGTATGTTGGTGCATGCCTGTAATCCCAGCTTCTCAGGAGGCTGAGGCAGGAGAATCACTTGAATCTGGGAGGTGGAGGTTGCAATAAGCTGAGATCGAGCCACTGCACTCCAGCCTGCGTGACAGAGCCAAACTATCTCAAAAAATGAACAATGACAACAACAAAAAAACTTACAGGCCAGGTGCAGTGGCTCACACCTGTAATTCCAGCACTTTGGGAGGTTAAGGTGGGAGGATTGCTTGAGCCCAGAATTTCAAGACCAGCCTGGGGAACATAGTGGAACCCCCATCTCTACAAAACATTAAAAAAAAAAATTAGCTGGGTGTGATGGCTCAGGCCTGTAGTCCCAGCTGAGGTAGAAGGATCACTTGAGCCCAGGAGGCAGAGGCTGCAGTGAAACGTGATTGTGCTACTTCACTCCAGCCTGGGTGACAAAGTGAGACCCTGTCTCAAAAACTAAAAAAAACCTTACACTTAACATTATATTTAAGGATGAAAGACTGAATACTCTTGCCTTAATATCTGGAATGAAGTAACATTCATTCACAACTTCAGTGGAGGTCCTGGATAATGTGATAAGGCAAAATAAAAAAATAGACATACTTATTGGGAAAAAGTCAAAACAGTGTTTATTTGCAATTACATAATTGTCTAAAGAATCCTAAGAAATCTACAAAAAGAGCTACCAGAATTTTTGCGTGGGTATAGAAAAACTGCAAATACAAAATCAATGTGCAAGGATCAATTCTATTTCTATATCTAGCAATAAACAATCAAATTGAAATTTAAAATACAATTTAAAGTAGCATGGAAAATATGAAATTCCTGGGGATAAATTTAAGAAAAGATATGCGGACCTATACATCGAAAAGTACAAAATAAAGCTGACAGAAATTCAAGGTGACCTAAATAAATTGGAAGATATACTAGTTCATGGATCAGAAGACTCAGTGTTCATCAAATTTGTCTGTAGATTTAAGGCAATCTCAGTGAAAATCCTACTAGTCTTGTATGGAGGAATAGGCAAGCCAATTCCAAAATGAATGTGGAAATGCTCTAATAGCCAAAATAACTTTGAGATAGAAAAAGAAAATAGGAGGAGTTACAGTCATTGATTTTAGGCTTGTAGAGCTACACCAGTCTAGACGAGGAGGTACTGGCATAGACATACAGATCAATGGAACATCATAAAGAACTCAGAAGCAGGTTCACAAATTTATGGACAACTGATTAACATCTTTATGAAAATACAATTCACATATTTAAAATGTGCAATCGAGTGATTTTTAGTACGCTCAGAGTTGTGCAACCATCACCACAGTCTAATCTTAGAACATTTAAGCTACCCGCAAAGAAAACCCTATATTGATTCATAGTCACTCCCCATTTCCTCCTAAATCCCCCCCCCCATCCCCTGTCCCTAGGAAATCACCAATCTACTTTCTGTCACTATGGACTTGCAAATCTGGACATTTTACATAAATAGTATCATGCAATACGTGGTCTTTTTCCCTTCTAGAACTACCCAAAATTTGGCGGGAGGAACCAGCTAAATTGTCTCCCAAATGTAGCCAGTTATTCCAATACCATTTGTTGAACATTTTCTTTTTTTTCCTGCCCCCCCTCCCACCCCACTGGTTTGAAATGTTAATGAAATATCTTCATCATATACCTACTTCTCCCACATATGTGTGTGTTTTCCTCAGAGTTTAATTCTATTCTAGAAATAAATCCAAGTCACAAAGAGTATTGAGTAAATGATCTGATTTGCTTTTTTTTTTCTGTGCTGGTAATTTGCTATTGCAATTTCTGTTATCCTAAATGATGTCACACATTTGGGAAGATTAGTGCCACCTCAGTACCCTTTTTTTTTTGAGACGGAGTTGCCCAGGCTGGAGTGCAGTGGTGGGATCTCGGCTCACTGCAACCTCTGCCTCCGGGTTCAAGCTATTCTCCTGCGTCAGCCTCCCGAGCGGCTGGGATTACAGGCATGCACCATAATGCCCCATTAATTTTTTTTTTTAAATACAGACAGAGTTTTGGCCAGGCTGGTCTCAAACTCCTGGCCTCAGGTGATTCCCCTGCCTCGGCCTCCCATAGTGCTGGGATTACAGGCGTGAGCCACCGTGCCAGGCCCTATTTTTTTTTTAATATCAATGAATATCCTGTATGTTTATTCTCCCATGTAAATATTTTATAAGTATTTAAATTAAAAAGTGTTATTGGGCCGGGTGCAGTGGCTTACGCTTGTAATCCCAGCACTTTGGGAGGTGGAGGCAGGGGAATCACCTGAGGTCAGGAGTTTGAAACCAGCTTGACCAACATGGAGAAACCCTGTCTCTACTGAAAATAGGAAATTAGCCGGGCGTGGTGGCACATACCTGTAATCCTAGCCACTAGGGAGGCTGAGGCAGGAGTATCACTTGAACCCGGGAGGCGGAAGTTGCAGTGAGCCTAGATCAAGCCATTGCACTCCAGCCTAGGCAGCAAGAGTGAAATTCCATCTCAAAAATAAATAAATAAATAAAAAGTCTTATTCAGGTATTTAAATATCATTTTTATTAAAGCATATTCAGGTATTTAAATATCATTTTTATTAAAGCATACTATTTTGGGATTTTAACGGTGATTACATTGCATTAGTAGATTAATTCTCAGAAAATTGACAACCTTACAATATGAGATTTTCCTATCCAATTATTTGTCTTTTTTGTACTTTGGTAGCTTTTTACTTTTCCTGATATAGGTCTTGTACATTCAAGTTTGTTTGTTTGTTTGTCCGTTTGTTTTTCGAGACAGTCTTGCTCTGTAGCCCAGGCTGGAGTGCAGTGGTATGATCTCAGCTCACTGCAACCTCTGCCTCCCGTGTTCAAGCAATTCCCCTGCCTCAGCCTCCTGAGTAGCTGAGATTATAGGCTTCCATCACTAGGTCTGGCTAATTTTTGTATTTTTAGTAGAGATGGGGTTTCACCATGTTATTTAGGCTGGTCTCGAACTCCTGACCTCAGGTGATCCACCTGCCTTGGCCTCCCAAAGTGCAGGGATTACAGGCATGAGCCACCGTGCCTGGCCTGTGCATTCAAGTTTTGCTTGCGTAAAGTAAAACTGTCTCTGTTTGCTGATGTCATAAACTTACTTACAGAAAGTCCTAAAGACAGCCGGGTGTGGTGGCTCACACCTGTAATCCCAGCATTTTGGTAGGCTGAGGCAGGCAGATCTTGAGGTCAAGATATTGAGACCATCCTGGTTAACATAGTGAAACCCCATCTTTACTAAAAATACAAAAATTAGCTGGGCATTGTGGTGCACGTCTGTAGTCCTAGCAACTTGGGAGGCTGAGGCAGGAGAATTGCCTGAATCCAGGAGGCAGAGGTTGCAGTGAGCAGAGATCGTGCCACTGCACTCCAGCCTGGCGACAGAGGACAGTCCATCTCAAAAAAAAAGGAGCAAAAGAAAAGCCTAAAGACTCTACCAAGAAACCTGTTATAACTAATAAACAAATTCAGTAAAGTTACAAGATAAAAAATCTACATACAAAAATAAGTTGTGTTAGTTACCTTCACAACAAACTATTCAAAAAATTTTTAAATCCCATTTATAATAGTATAAAAAATAATAAAATACTTAGGCATAACTTTAACCAAGAAGGTGAAAGATCTATGAAACTGTAAAACATTGATCAAAGAGATTAGACAAAAATAAATGGAAAGATATCACATGTCTATGGATCGGAAAAATTTGTATTGTTAAAAATGTCCATACTTCTCATCAATCTACAGATTTACAGATTCAATGCAATCCCTATCAATCCAATCTCTATCAAAATCCCAATGGCATTTTTTGCAGAAATAGAAAAAAAATCCTAAAATTCATATGGAGTGACAAAAGGCTCCTAATTGCCAAAAGAATCTTGAGAAAGAACAAAACCAGAGGCATCACACTTCCTGAATTCAAATTATTATATCTTACAAAGCTATAGCAATCAAAGCAGTAATGGCATTGACATAAAAATAGACACACACTTCCTGGACATCAGATGAGCAAAAGTGGAAAAAAAAAAAAGAAGACAAAAAAATAGACACCCAAGTTGAACAGAATAGAAAGCCCAGAAATAATTCCATGCATATAAATCAACTAATAATCAACATGGGCACCAAGAATACACAGTGGGAAAGGATAGTCTTTTCAATAAATGATGTTGGGAAAACTGTTTATCCATGTACAAAAGAATGAAATTGGATTCTTATTTATACACAATACACAAAAATACACTCAAAATGGAGTAAAGTCTTAAGCATAAGACCTGAAACCGTAAATCTCTTAGAAAGAACCACAGGAAAATAATCTCCTTAATGTTGGTCTTGGCAACGATATTTTGGATATGAAACCGAAAGCACAGGCAATACCAGCAAAAATAAACAAGTAGGATTATATCAGACCAGAAAACTTCTGCACAGCAAAGAAAACAATCAACAAAGTGAAAGGCAACCTACAGATGCAAGGAAATATTTGCAAACCATGTATCTGATAAAAGGTGCATATTCTAAATATACATGGCATTCATACAACTGAATAGAAAAAAAAAACACAAATAACTTGACTGAAATATGGTCAAAGGACCTGCAGAGACATTTCACAGCAGAAATATGAAAAGATACTCAACATCATTAATCACCAGGGAAATGCAAATCCATACCTCAATGAGACATCATCTTACACCTGTTAGGGTGACCATTATCAAAAAAGCAGAAGACAGCTGGTGGCAAGGATGTGGAGAAAAGGGAACCTTTGTACACTGCTGGTAGAAATGCAAATTGCTGTAGCCGTTATGGAAAACAGTATGGAGATTCCTCAAAAAATTATACATAGAATGATCATGTGATTTCACAATCCTATTTACGGATATATAGCCAAAGGAATTGAAATCAGGATCTCAAAGATATATTTGCATTCCCATGTTTATTGCAGTATTATTCCCAGTAGCCAAGATATGAAGACAACCTAAATGTATGTCAAGAAATGAATGGATACAGAAATACAATGGAATATTATTTAGCCTTAAAAAAATCCAAACCAAAAATCCAGCCATTTGGGACAACGTGGTAGGAACTGGAGGTCAGTGTGTTAAGTGAAATGAACCAGACAAAGAAAGACAAATGCCATATGATTTCACTTACATGTGGAATCTCAAATAGTCAAGCTCATAGAAGCAGAGTGATGGTTGCCAGAGACTGAGGAGAGGGGTAAATGGAGAAGTGAAAGATGAAGGGTACAAAGTTTCAGTTATGCAACATAAATTCGGGAGGTCTATAAAACACAGTGCTTATAACAATACTGTATATTTTAAATTGCTAAGAAGATAGATCTTCTGTTAAGTGTTCTTACCGAAACCAACCAACAAAAACAAAAACCTCCACAATATGTTTATTTTTATTTTTGAGACAGGCTTTCACTCTGTCACCCACCCTGGAGTGCAGTAGTGCTTTTATTTATTTATTTATTTATTTAGAGACAGAGTTTCACGCTTGTTGCCCAGGCTAGAGTGCAATGGCACGATCACTGCTCACTGAAACCTCCGACTCCCGTATTCAAGTGATTCTCCTGCCTCAGCCTCCAGAGTAGCTGGGATTACAGGCATGCGTCACCACACCCAACTAATTACTTTATTTATTTATGTTTTTGAGACAGAGTTTCACTCTTGTTGCCCAGGCTGCAGTGCATTGATGCGATATCTGCTCACTGCAACCTCTGCTTCCCAAGTTCAAGTGATTCTCCTGCCTCAGCCTCCCAAGTAGTTGGGATTACAAGTGCCCACCAACATACCCAGCTAATTTTTTATTTTTAGTAGAGACAGGTTTCTCCATGTTGGTCAGGCTGGTCTCAAACTCCCGACCTCAGGTGATCCGCCCACTTCAGCCTCCCAAAGTGCTGGGATTAGAGGCTGAGCCACTGCTCCCAGCCCCGTGCTATCATGTCTCACTGCAGCCTCAGCCTCCTGGGCTCAAGCAATCCTCCTGCCTCAGCCTCTCAAGTAGCTGGACTACAGGCGCACACCACAACACACCTAATTAAACAAAAGTAGAAACAAGGTCTCCCTATGTTGCCCAGGCTGCTTTCTAACTCCTGGGCTCAAGTGATCTTTCCACTTCAGCCTCCCAAAGTGTTGGGATTACAGGCATGAGCCAATGCATCTGGTTAAAAAACCCAACAATAATATTAATAAAGAGGGTTGGGCCAGGTGTGATGGCTCACGCCTGTACTCCCAGCACTTTGGGAGGCTGACGGGGGCAGATCACAAGGTCAGGAGATCGAGACCATCCTGGCCAACATGGTGAAACACTGTCTCTACTAAAGATGCAAAAATTAGCTGAGGGTAGTGGCAGATGCCTGTAATCCCAGCTATTCCAGAGGCTGAGGCAGAAGAATCGCTTGAACCATGGAGGCAGAAGTTGCAGTGAGCCGAGACTGCACCACTGGACTCCAGCCAGTGGACCCCTGGTGGCAGAGCTAGACTTCATCTCAAAAAACAAAAACAAAATTTGGTGTGGTGGCGTATGCCTGTAATCTGAGCTACTAGAGAGGCTGAGGCAGGAGAATTGCTTGAACAGGGAGGCAGATGTTGCAATGAGCTGAGATCATAGCATTGCACTCCAGCCTAGGCAACAAGAGTGAAATTCCGTCTCAAAAAAAAAAAAAAAAAGGATGGGAGGAAACCTTGGGAGGTGATGGATATGTATACGACTTTTATGGTGGTGATGGTTTCATGAGTGTATACTTGTCCCTAGACTCATCAAGATGCTGTCAATACTACCTCAATAAAGTGGTTTTTAAAAAGTTTTTCCTATGGGTGTGTGTATATATATATATTTTTTTCTTGTCTTTTTTTTTTTTTAGGAGATGGACTCTTGCTCTGTCGCACAGGCTGGAGTACAATGACATGATCTCGACTCACTGCAACCTCCACTTCCCGGGTTTAAGTGATTCTCTCTGCCTCATCCTCCCAAGTAGCTGGGATTACAGGCACCCACCACCACATCTGACTAATTTTTGTATTTTCAGTAGAGATGTAGTTTCCCATGTTAGTCAGGCTGATCTCAGACTCCCAACCTCAGGTGATCCACCCGCCTCAGCCTCCCAAAGTACTGGGATTACAGGCATGAGCCACTTCGCCTGGCCTTTTTTTGTTTTGTTTTGAGATAGTCTCACTCTGTTGTCAGGCTGGCCTATGTTTATTTTTTTAAATTGCTGTTGTGAATATTTCTCTTCCATTACATATTATAACCAGCTATTCTTTGTAGCTAGAATAACCATTCCTTTTTGTATGTTGATTTAGTAATTGGTTATATTACTAATTTTTCCTTTTTTTTTTTTTTTGAGATAGAGTCTCACTCTGTCACCCAGGCTGGAGTGCAGTGGTCAATCCAGGCTCACTGCAACCTCCACCTCCTGGGTTCAAGTGATTCCCCTGCCTCAGCCTCCTGAGTAGCTGAGATTACAGGCTTGCACCACCACAACTAACCAATTTTTATATTTTTAGTAGAGACAGGGTTTCATCATGTTGGTAAGGCTGGTCTTGAACTCCTGACCTCTTGATTCACCCACCTGGGACTCCCTAAGTGCTGGGATTACAGACGTGAACCACTGTGCCTGGCCTTATTACTGAATTTTCTCCTTAAAAATTTTATTTTGTGGGGGGCAGGTGGGGACAGGATCTTGCTGTATCATCAGGCTGGAGTGCACTGGCATGAACATGGGTCACTGTAGCCTGGACCTCCTGGGCTCAAGTGACACCCCTGCCAAAGTCTCCTGAGCCCAGTTAATTTTTCCTTTTTAATTTTTTGTAGACAGGGTCTCGCTCTGTTGCCTAGGCTGATCTTGAACTCCTGGACTCAAGCAATCCTCCCACCTCAGCCTCCCAAACTGTTGGGATTACAGGTGTGAGTCACCGCACCCAGCCTGGTTAGTAATTTTTAAATGCTCTTATTATGTTTTTGCTTTGTACAAATCATATCCTCTAAATAAATGATAATTCTGTCTTTTTCAATTATTATATTTATTTCATTCCCTTACCTGGGGAAGAGAGAGATCATTTCCATAGAAAGCTCCTTGGAGGATACATAACTTGGGTAAATGTTGCAGGCATAGTAGCATAGACACCTCAACTTGAACTGTCCTACTTCCCACTAATGGAGTAAATTAATAGAATGATTGGTGGCCCCTAGAACTCTCTACTTATTACATCATAGAAAAACTCAGCGTAATAGTGATTTGAAACATGTTCACAGTAAGAACTAGAGAGTTTTATTTTCTGGATTAACGTGAGAGGCATTAGAACCAGAGAGACTTCATCTTGAATGGAGGCAGGTAAAATGAGGCCGAGACCCGCTGGGCTGCATTCCCAGGAGGTTAGGCATTCTTAGTCACAGGATGAGACTGGTATCACAGAACACAGGTCATAAAGACCCTGCTGATGAAACAGGATGCAGTAAAGAATCCAGCCCAAACCCACCAAAACCAAGATGGGAAGGAAAGCGACCTCTGGTCTCCTCACTGCTCATTATACACTTACTAGAGTGTATTAGCATGCTAAAGGACACTCCCATCAGCTCCATGACAGTTTCCAAATGCCAGGGCCAGGTAGGGAAACCTATATGGTCAAAAGAGGAACCCTTAGTTCCAGGAATCTCTGCCTGTTTACCAGAAAACTCACGAGTAATCCACCCCTTGTTTAACGTATAAGCAAAAAATAACTATTAATATACTCAGTCCAGCAGCCCCTAGTCCTGCTCTGCCTGCAGAGTAGCCATTCTTTTACTTTTTTGCTTCTCTAATAAACTTGCTTTCACTTCACTCTATGACCCCGAATACCTTCTTGCCAGAGATCCAATAATCTTCTCTTGAGACTGGGTTCCCTTTCTGGTAACATTAACATCACAACTAAATGACTTAGCGTGATATAGATGCACACAAGTACATGAAATGTGAATCCAGCTAGTATCATTTTCGATAAATTGGCATCAATTTAAAACTTTTGGAGAATCCACAAAATTCATATTGTCCAAATCCAATCCACAAGAATGATTAAAAACAGTGTAAGACCCCAAATGCCTCACAACGCTGGTATTACGGGAAACCAGTCCGGATCCAGACCACAAGAGAGGGTTCTTGGATCTCACAGAAGAAAGAATTTAGGGTTGGGCAGACAGTGGTGGCTCACACCTGCAATCCCAGCACTTTGGGAGGCCGAGGCTGGTGGATTACCTGAGGTCGAGAGTTCGAGACCAGCCCTGACCAACATGGAGAAACTGGTCCCTAACAAAAATAGAAAATTAGCTGGGCGTGGTGGCACATGCCTGTAATTCTAGTTACTTAGGAGGCTGAGGTCAAAGAATCACTTGAACCCGGGAGGTGGAGGTTGTGTTGTACTGAACCGAGCATGGAAAGTCAACACTAAGACAAAAGTAGGCCAAATTGCAGGGTCTTTATTGCCGGCGACCACGGAGGACTCACGTCTCTTCAACCCGTGGCCCCGAAAAGGAGCATGTCAAGACCTTTTATACCCCTAAAACCACCTCGGGGTGAGCGTGATGGGCGGAGGTGGGGGTGAGAAGCTTCAGACATTCGGAGGGCCAGGGGGCTTTTGACATTCTGATTGTTACTTAAGCAGTGAACAAAAGTCAAAATAAGCATTTGTTTACACATTGTCTGGGTTGGGTGGAAATTACAAGTCGCAGGGGCCAAGATGGCCTGAGTTTGGACTGCTTGCTTGTCACATTACGGGTTACAGAGAGCAGTTTAAACAGAAAGCCAAGATATGGTTGAGGTATGCAGTTTTATGGGGCTTTTTACCATGTCACAGTGCCATTGCACTCCAGCCTGGGTAACAAGAGCGAAACTCTGTCTCAAAAAAAAAAAAAAAAAAAATACAAAAATTAGCCTGGCGTGCTGGCGCGCACCTCTGGTCCCAGCTACTCAGGAGGCTGAGGCAGGAGAATCGCTTGAACCCGGGTGGCGGAGGTTGCAGTGAGCCGAGATTCCGCTACTGCACTCCAGCCTGGGTGACAGAGTGGGACTCTGACTCAAAAAAAGAAAAAAAAAAAAGAAGTATTTGCTTGAAGTAACAGAGACTAGTGAGTACGAGTTCTTAGTTTATGGTTCTGATGATGCAGGTTGGTACTACAATAAAGTAGTTGTTAATTATTTGTTGGTAGATGTATTGACAGTTACTGTGGATCTTTGTGTGTGAGTTCGTGCTTTATGGGTGCGTTTGTGCTTTGAGCCAATTTCTTCGAAGATTGTTACCTGAAGATCACCTTTGGTAGGACAAGATTTTCCCTATTCTGTGATTAAACTGAGGCTGCCTAGGCACTTCTGCTGATTGCTTCCTGGATTGGCAAAGGCTCCAAGAAGCAATCAGCCTAGAATCACAAAACAAAGCACCTGGAGAAGCTCTATTCGAGAACCTTCAAAACCTTCTTTCTGAAGGGGGTAGAAAATAAAGGAGAATTATTCCTGGATCAGGAATTGACTATAGGAGAAAGTGACATTGTCAAAAGAATTTTAGCTGATTGGGGTAACAATGGTGGCCAACGCTGTTAGTCCTAGAAAGTTAGAGCCACATAAAGGAAGAACTAACTACCAGGTTTGCTAGTACTGCAGCGTGTTCTAACCACTTAAGAGAATAATGATTTTGTGGGAATACAATATCCGGAGATCAGTAAGGTAACCTAAATAATGAAAGTATGAGGAAGAAAGGAGAAAAGGGGAGGCAACTTTCCACATCATGGTGGTGGAATCCCTTGGGTGGAATCTGAATAAAGGTATGGCCCTAACTTTGTGGAGACAAGCCCTAACCTCTTGGCCTCTCTGAAATCTGTTTCGGGGCTATCCCTGAAACTTTTGTCACATTCATTAGGTTTCCCTTTCCCATCTCATATACATCCTCCAAAGCCAGGAAAAAGAATGCCTCTCTCCATGCTCTAGAGAAGCAGCTGCTGAAGGGAGCCTCACAAATCCTCTGGACAGCATCTTTCCTTAAACATACACTATCACTATTTTCAAACTCATCGATGTGAGATAAGCATAACAATAGCATCATCTCCCTTATGTTATATGTGATATTCTTTGTTGTAAATGTTTTGCCATATTTTAACTTGCAGTATTCACAAAAGCTTTGTAAGAAGAGACAAGCACATGCTAGTAATGGTGTTTTATAATGTGGGAGAAGATTTTTCAGAAAGGTGACTTAACCAAGGAAGCACAGCTCTAAGCAGTGTCATCTGTCTCTTATTTTGACCTTCAGGAAGAAGTAAGGGGACTAGTGCCATAATGTCTTTTATTTCATACCCCATTTGAAGAGAATGTCAAAGAGGCTGGATCACCTGAAGAGTTTAGAGGAAGCTTGGATTTAACTTAGATCTATCTTCTTTATCTTTTATCATAAAAGATGAACTTAAAACCCAGACATAACTGTCCATTGTCATTTTCTTTATATCTGAGAGGACATGAGATTACTTTGGGGCATTCATTTTATTTCTTAATCCTTAGGGTTGCATTCAACAGGCCAGATCTGGGCATCACTAGACAGAAGTTCTGGATGCCTTAGGGTATGACCTTTTCCCATTTCTGCCTTTTATTAAAAATAAAACCAAGAGAAGGCAGAAGAGGGAAAGGCAACCGTCTGCGTCTCTATAAGATCCATTTCCCACATGAGTTAAGTATTCTTCCCTCTTTTCTGAAAGTGTATTTCATCTTGCCAAACAGAGACACATTTATTTCTCTTAAAGAAACTTCCTTTCTTAGGTTAATCTGCCAAATTTTGCCAAGGAGACAATTCATTATTTGCCTGTTGATTGCCCTTAATATCTTCAACACTCCTTAACTCTAATTCATCATTAGATGATTAATGAACACAAGCCTTTTTTGGCCTATTATGTACCTTGAGATCTTACATGTCTCTGAGGATTTGAAAAAGAGGAGATTTATTCTGGTCCTCTCCCCTTAGTCTAGGCAGATGGCTATGTGCTTCAGAGTTTGGGATCTAAAGTTAAACTACTGGGAATCAGATGGCTTTGGACCAGTCAAGTCCAGCATCTTCGTTTTACAGATGAGGAGACATAAAACTAGATTGCTTATTTTTCCCTGGTTTCTATATAGCTACAAACGGAGCTGTGACCAAAATCCAGATTACCTAGTCAATGCGTATAGCTCTGGGCCTCTATCTGATGTTTCCCTGAATTGTGCTGAGGATGCCACTTGCACTTCAGTGGAGGCCAGAGACTTTTTTTTTTTTTTTAGGTGGAGTC